>CM032330.1:38536444-38833066 GCA_019022515.1 Quercus aquifolioides
GTGGAAGATAAAAAGGGGGTGCACCACGAGCACATAATCTCATGCAAGCCTTTAGGGACGTTCTTGATCATTGTAGGTTTATGGACTTGGGTTATTCGGGTTTGGATTTCACTTGGCATGAGCGACGTAAAGGTGAGTTGATTTGGGAAAGGCTGGATCGAGGAGTAGCCAACTATGAATGGCTTGCTTGGTTCCCTACAGGAAGGGTTAGACATTTGAATAAATTTACTTCAGACCATCGCCTGATTCTATTGTCTTTGAATCCGAATGGGGAGCACCAATGGTGGAGACGGAAGCCTTTCCAGTTTGAGGCTATGTGGTTAACTAATTCAAAGTGCAATGGTATAATTTCAAGAGCTTGGGTGGTTAACCATGATGGCACTCCTATGCACGTGGTAACGAAAAAGTTGAAAGCATGTAAGAAGATGCTTATGACATGGAACTGTGACCACTTTGGTAGTGTGCTAAAAAAAATTAAAAACTTAAAGGAGCGATTATGGAAGGCTGAGGCAGATTTGGTCCAATTAGGGGATGTAGACTTGGTGAACCAGTTGAAGAAGGAGCTTAATGAATTATGTGCACAAGAGGAAAAAATGTGGTAACAGAGGTCTCAAGTTCAGTGGTTACAAAGTGTTGATTAGAACACTAAATTTTTCCATGGTGTATCAACCCAACGAAAGGGAAGGAACTTTATAAAGGGGCTACGTGATGAGAATGGAACTTTGCAGGAAAATGAGGAGGTAGTTTCAGGTTTGTTGATTGAGTTCTATGCCAACTCGTTTACTTCTTACAATCCTCGCAACCTAGAGTGGATCTTGGAGGGAGTTCAACCGGTGGTGACTGAAGAGATGAAGGCTGCCTTGGCTAGGCCTTTCACTGTAGAAGAGGTGGAATGTGCAATTAAGGATATGGCTCCGTTAAAGGCCTCGGGATCGGATGGGATGCCTCCCTTATTCTATCAGACGTATTGGACTGATATAGCTATGGACGTCTCTCATGCTGTTCTATCATGTTTAAACTCTAGATCTATCCTGAAATCTATTAACCATACTTTTATCACTTTAATTCCTAAAGTCCAAAATCCAGAAAGGGTGTTTGATTTTAGGCCCATTAGCTTGTGTAGTGTGATTTATAAAATTGTTAGCAAGGTTATTGCTAATTGCCTCAAACCTTTACTGGATTCTATTGTATTAGAAACTCAGAGCCCTTTTATTGCTAATAGGCTTATCACAGATAATATTTTAATTGCTTCTGAATCTTTGCACCATATGAAGAATAATTGTACAGGCAAGCAGGGATACATGGCTCTTAAATTGGATATGAGTAAAACGTATGATAGGGTGGAGTGATCTTTTCTTCAACAGATCCTTCTCAAATTGGGTTTCCGTGAAGATTGGGTGGTTTTGTTAATAGAGTGTATTACGACTGTGTCATATTCTATTCTTGTTAATGGAGAGCCTAAGGGTCTGTTTAGGCATTTAAGGGGTTTGAGGCAAGGGGATCCTCTATCGCCTTACTTATTTCATTTTTGTGCTGAAGGTTTAAATGCAATCCAGAAAGAGGCGGCATCAAAAAAAGAAATTAATGGTTTTTTTTATTTGCAAGAATGGTTCAAAACTCACCCATCTCTTCTTTGTAGATGATTGTCTTTTGTTTTGCAGAGCATCATTGTCTGAGTGTGAAAAAATCCAAGAATTATTGGGTTTTTATGAAGAAGCTTCGAGATAAATGATAAATAAGAGTAAAACTACTCTCTTTTTTAGTAAGAATACTGATGTACAAACCATGGAGGAGATAAAGTTGTCTTTGCGTGTCCCTGCCATTCAACATTATGAGAAGTATTTAGGGCTGCCTTCTTTTGTTGGTAGAGAGAAAAAAACATGCTTTATGCATATTAAGGAACGGATTTGGGCAAAAATGATAGGATGGAAAGAGAAGTTTCTATCTTAGGCTGGGAAGGAAGTTACGATAAAAGTGGTAGTTCATTCTATACCTACCTATTTGATGAGTGTGTTCTAACTACCTATTGGCTTATGTAAAGATATTGAAGCAATGATCCGGAAATTTTGGTGGGGGCAAGGGGAGACAAAAAAATTCTATTGGGTGAAGTGGAGTACCCTTTGTTCGTCTAAGTTGGTGGGTGGTATGGGTTTTAGAGACATTAAGATTTTTAATAATGCTCTTCTTGCAAAACAAGTTTGGCAATTATTACACCATAAAGATTCTTTACTTTAGAAGGTCTTTAGTGCAAAATATTTCCCTAATGGTAGCATTCTGGAAGCTTTGGTTCATCCATGAAGTTATTTTGCTTGGAGGAGTATTTTATAGGCAAAGGATGTCATTAATAAAGGTGCAGTGTGGAGAGTGGGGAATGGAGAGTCTATCAAAATTTGGGAGCATAATTGGTTGTTGGATCATTCAAACATTAAGGTTGTTTCTCCAAGAACTAATACTAATGTGCTCTTTGTGAAGGATCTGTTTTTGGTAGGTAGAAGGGTGTGGGATCCGGGTTTAGTGAAAAGGATTTTTTTTGCCATGGGATGTTAAGTTGATCCAACGGATTCCAGTGAGTGAGGAATATGTTGAAGATTTGTTGATTTGGCCTTTAACTCCTACTAGGGATTATAGTGTGCGGAGTGCCTATCGAATGTTGGAGACAAATGCAAGACTTGTAAATCCAGGTTCTTCTTCACTGGACGGGCAGAGCAAGGTTTGGAAGGAGATATGGAAGATCAAGACTCCAAATAGGATTCGTCATTTCATTTGGCGAGCTGCACGTGATTCTTTACCTACAAAACAGAATCTTTGACATCGCCATGTCCCTATGGAAGCCTCTTGTTCAATGTGTGATGAGCATACAGAATCTTTAATCCATTGTTTGTGGCTGTGAGAGCATGCCCAGGTAGTTTGGAAATTCAATATTAATTTCGTTCGGTTCTACGAGAAACAGTATCAGAGTTTTTCAAATTATTGGAGGAAGTTTTGTGTAGTGCTTTGCAGTTTCAGGTGGCTCTGTTCTCGCCTATTTCCTGGTGTCTGTGGCAAAGGCAGAATAGATTGAGAGAGAGTCAACCAACTTGGCCGTTGAAGGAAGTTGGTGTAGGGCTATCATTTTAGTACTAGAATTCCTTGATACGCGCAAAACTGATGCGGGGCTGATTAGTCCTGTTGCTCCTGTGCATTGGTCTCATCCTTCAGAAGGTATTTGTAAGGTGAGCTTTGATGCTGCTATATTTGAGAATATAGGTTGCACAGGTATCGGGGTGGCAATTTGAGACTTAGAAGGTGAGATCATTGTTGCTTTGTCCTAGAGGATTCCTCTCCCTTTTTCGAGGGAGATGGCAGAAGCCATGGCAGCTCATAGGGCAGCTCTTTTTGCGCAAGAAATGTGTCTCTCTAAGGTGATGATGGAGGGTGATTGTCTTTGGGTGGTTTCGACATTGAATTCTATGGTTGGTTGCAAAACTTAGTATGGAATGTAGTTGAGGAGACACGTCAACAGGCTTGCAAGTTTCAATTTTGAAATTTTATCCATGTGCGACGAGGAGGGAATAAGTTAGCTCATGCCCTCACTAGAAGAGCAGTTTCATCTGCTGATTTAGATGTTTGGGTAGAAGAACTACCCTTGAATATGGAGATTGTATTCCAAACTGATGTTTTTTTTTTTAATTTATAAGAACTTACCTTTTTCTCAAAAAAAAAAAAAATCTACAATCTTGCAATGTATAATTTATTCAAGTTCAACATAACATGGTAGAAATTCATTTATTAATAAATTTATTGTCCTTTCTGTTAGGATTTTAGATCTCTATAAACTAGATTGTTTAATCTAATTAATTAATCAAGTGAATACTTAGGTTTATTATTTAGATTTAGGTTAAAACAAAACAATCATATCATGCAAAGTAGTGGAAAAGTAAATAATACAACGATATGATGACTCAGGAAAACCAAATCGGTAAAAAACCTGGGGAAGATTTAACCTAACCATCCTAAAGGTAAAAAGCAAATCCACTATAGAGAATCGAAGTTTACAATAAAACTTAGACCACTAACATCCTATTGCTACCACATGTAGAACTTACTGACACGACCATATGCAAGCTCCAAATCCATAGACTCCTTCTCTATTAGGCCTTTGCAACACAAGCACCCACACTTGTGATAAAAAAACACAAACTCCCCTGTTTGTGACTCCAAGACCACCTTTGAAGGTTTAGATCATTAGCACCCTTAATGACTAGAGAAGGCAGCAACTTCTACTGTAACGCCCTAAAATCATAAGCAATAAAAGTCTATTTAATCTGAATAATCTATAAAAATATTAAATGAAAGAAACCAGTAATCTAAAATCTCATCACAAATGTCAGAGCTCTAATCCACCAAAGACAAAACATCCTCAAAATAATTCTCTAGTACAAAATTTAATTCCATAAAAATCATAATAAACTCTTCAGTTCCATAAAATAATTCATAGCTGTTGTCTTCCACGAGTTTCTACTCCAATAATTCCTCTAATGTATCTATAAGGGGAAATAAAAGGGGGTGAGATAACTCAATAAGTGGAATTCACTAACATTGGAGTGTGGGAACAAACCATCAAATAAATAATTCTTACAACAATTTCATAGCTTGTAACTCATCAATATTTATCATTAAATATTTCATGTAAAAGAAAAATATCTTTATATTGTGAACCATCATAATATATATACCATCATAAATTTCCTAGGCTTTTTTCGTGGTCAACGTTTACGCTTCGTTGACAGAGTTGTGCTGTCCCCTTTTTGGGGCTGGAACCTCATTTACATCCCTTTTCTTAAGGATGGCTCCTTTGGAACCTAAAGGTGCACTCCCTTGCTAAGAAGCTTTCTTTTTGGATCCTCAATAGTATACTCCCTTGCTAAGGAGCTATCAAATGTGCACTATCCCCTTTTCTAGGACCGTCCCTTACTAAGGACTAGTTGCAGTATGATTGTCCCTTGCTAAGGACTAAATACAATACTGAGCTTTTAATCACGACTTGCCATAGGTTTTCAAAACATATTCAATATGCTCACAAAAATAATCTATTCATAGTTCTTAAAAATATAAAGATATATACACACATACAAGTTTAACTAAATTTAGGTTGTCCCACAAGTTTTTCATAAAACAAATATTAAATGTGCACATCAAACATCTATAAAATATCAATTTATATATAGAATATCAACATACTTCTAAAATAGTTTAATAATCGACACTGTTTTGGGAAAACCCCCAAAATTAGTAAACACCACTTACCTCTTAGTTGCAAAAATAAAAGAAATCAACTTCCCTTGAATCACAACAATTCAGTAGAATTAGAACCTAGCAACACTAAAAAAATAGGTTCATCAATACACAATTTCTCACTTAAAAATCTATTTTCACACTTAAACGGTTTTATCCTAGACAATATTAATATATCCAAAATCCTCTATTTATTCACTTAACTATCCACTTAAAAGACTCTCAAAAAAAAAAAAAAAAAAAAAAAAAAAAACTATCCACTTAAAAATACTGCTGCCTAATATGATTTTTCCATTAATATAATCATGGATATTCAAGACTTCAAATAAGGGAAATCTCATCAATCTACAATTTACATCTCTTCTTGTCATGTAGCTATATCCATCACTCCTAGTCTAATAGAATAATAACCCTAGGACATCCTTTCCCATGATATAAGGATACGTGAGGATTGTTGAGATCAGAACGTAAGCTTAGAATTTCCTTTTTCCTTTAATATATTGCTAGGGTAGATTTTATGAAGTCATGCCTTTTGTACTATTAGCAACTAAAGCAATTTCAAGCAAATGCCTCCCTGAAATATGAGAAATTATAAGATCTATATGGTGGACAAGTGATGTGGTCCACCATTCCACTAAAAAACTGCCACTTGTTTAAAATTGTTAGTTAAATTTTTTTTTTTTAAATAGAAATAAATTACTGACTCAGCAATTTTAAACAAGTGGAAGTTTTTAAGTGGAATGATGGACAAGTGACGTGGTCCACCAGAGGACTCTATAATTTCTCCTAAAACACGAGACAATTTCTAGCCATGTACTATAGTTCGGTCAATTCACTATCAAAGCCTATGGAGGACCATACGGCAATATATATACAATTCCTATTATAATATGTAATCATCCTAGCCGGCTTTCCCATCAATATAGATGGTAGGTTTAGATTTTATGAATAGTTGTTTTACTTGGTACCAAAAGGACAAATGCACGGACCCATGTGAGGACAATTATTAGCCATAGAATAATTCCGACTCTATAAATCTTTCTACTTTCTAAAATTTCAGCAAGACAACCATACTTGAAATACTTGTGCACAGCCGTAGAGAAGAAAGGAAACAGCTCAATCGTGTGTTGCAACTGAAAACAAAAGGAACTTTCTTATGTACTTATACGTGTAACTTAAAAGATAAAAAGTTAGGATTATCAAGGCCCATATATTTACTTATACCACCTCACTTGGGCTTCATTTTCCAATAGTATTTATCTTATTTTTAATATCTTAGGCCCAAATCAAATTAATCCATTTAATTGTATGCCTCCTTTATAATTTACGTATAATAATTTAATTGGTATCAAAATTAAGGGGTGTTACACCTACAACACCGGATCTTGAGATTCTTCAAGGAATAATATCGGTAGAAGACATGAGAGAACTTTCTGGGTACAAAACCCTAGATCTACAAAAGAGACACAAGATGCACTCTAATCTCTCTGAAAAGCCTTATAAAAACGTGCTTAAGGTTTCCTTTATATACTAGGAGAAGTAGGTCTGAAACCCTAATCCTTTTTGGGCTTGAACTGCTGTTGGGCTGAACTTAAAATTTTGCAGACCTGTATTTCGATCGGTCGAGCCTGTCTTTCAATCGATCGAACCAGGACAATTTCTAATTCTCTTTTTTGCAGTTTGCTTGTTCTTAAATCTTGACTTATACCACCTTGAGCATTGTCTAATAATACCTATAGACTCTAAGATCTATATCTAGACAAGTTTGTGTTCACGATTTGCCAATTGTTCTAAACTTTTAGAACCTAACACTCTCCATTCTCTAAAAAGAATTAATGATCATATACATTTTTATACTAGCACTCAAAATAGTTGATACGATAAGACAAGGCCTCACGAAATAAGCTCTTTATGTTGATGGATTATGTTGTGTGGACTTGTGACTAGTAAAAATAATTTACATGACTATCGTCTTTTACTGAACAAGCTCTTTATGTGGCATCATTTTATTAGATAAACTAATTTATGTGGCACTAAACGGAAAATATGGATGGAGGGACTATTAATGCATGCGGAATAAAATTCTAAGAGGTAAAATCCAAATTCTGAAATTTCAAGAATTAAAATCCAAACACTTCCAAACACATGACTATCGTCTTTTGCTTAAAAAAAAAATGATACTAATGAGATGAAACAATGGTTATCGATGCTTCATATATATGGGCATTTGCATTAAGTTTTGAAAATAGTTCCTATGACAATTGGTAACGGATTGAATCTGTACAACTCTACTTTCCAACGCAACCAAAACGTGTTGAATAATTATTTGAAACTAGAATTTGATGTAGTAATTTCACATTGAAAGAAAGGTGATTGGTTCTCTGAGGTAGTCTTGGCCAGTCAATTTACGTAAGTCTTGAAAAGATGCTCCATTCCAATGCAACCAAAACAAGTTTACTGAGTGTAAGTACCAAGTATTTAGTACACAGAGGAATAATTAAGGTCAATTCAATCTCATCACCCCTTTGGTTCAATTAATTATTGCATAACAAGGAGGAATTTCCCATGGGAGCAAAAGATTCTCCCTCTCTCTTGTTAGTTTCAGAGTAGGGAAGGTGACTGATTGGTCCACATCATTAAGTTTTGTATGAATGTGGTGATGGGTTCCACTCACCTTCCAGTTTGTAAGCTCTTCGAACTTGTATGGAAGAAATTAAAGCTGATTTCTCAAGCTGTGGCTTTAGCTGGGTCAAAACTCAAAAGACAGTCCCCTAAAGAGTCCACATATTGGTCCTACCCTCCAACTTCATCTCACCTAAACTCAACAATACTTTACTCTTATTTATTTTATCCTCGTAAATTTTCCTTTTTGGGCACCTAATGCGTAAAAGGAAGTGTTAGTTTAACAAACACTTTTTATTAACTTGAAGTGCTTATAATTGTATTCGTTTTACTATACCTGCGGTAATCATATAGTCTAGATCCTTCCTTTTCTTTTCTATTTAGGGTCCGTTTGTGTAGAGCGGCTGCATTTGCATTTGTTTCCTTTGCGTTTTTTTTGGCTGGCATTGTTCATGGACTAGCCAAGTGATAAAAACGCGTGAATAGTAATTTGTATAAATAAAAAATATTTTGCTATAGTGTTTTCAGTAATAAGTTTCAGTTTTCAGCAAAATAAGCAGTATCTAAACGCACACTTAATCCCTGCATTTGCGTTTGTTTCCTTTGCGTTTTTTTTGGCTGGCATTGTTCATGGACTAGCCAAGTGATGAAAACGCGTGAATAGTAATTTGTAGCAATAAAAAATATTTTGCTATAGTGTTTTCAGTAATAAGTTTCAGTTTTCAGCAAAATAAGCAGTATCTAAACGCGCACTTAATCCCACAAGAGCAACCCCATCAGTGGTTGCAAAAATTTGCAAAATACAAAAAGTGCTTAATTTTGCACATTTTAACCCAAAAAACACCCACATCAGTACTTGTAAAAATGTGTAAATATACAAAACTGCTTTGCAAATGAAGAGTAATTGTACGGTTACTGCTCATGTGCAAATGGTTTTTTTATTCTTTTTTTCTCTCCTCCCATTAGGTTGCTCTCTCATCTATCTTCTTCTCACAACAAAGAAAGAAAAAGGTGGGTGGGGCCATGTGGGTAGTGGTTTGTTTGATATAATAAAAAATTAAAGAAATATTATTATTTAGTTAAATAGATGATAGAATAGATAAATTAATATGGGTGTTTTGTAAAAATCGGTGTGTAAAGTAGAAAAAGTAGGTTTTTTCTTGCAAAATAGATAAGAATTTTGCACGGACTGATGCGATTACTCTAATATATTTTAATGACACCAAGGAAAGAAGTAGAGCGTGTTTTTCTAGAATCTTATATGCGCGTAAAGAAGTGTTGGCCAATGAATCAAACAAAGTTCTCCCCCATATTACTATAAGTCTCCGCGTCCTTGTTCCCAAAGTTTCCACTTTTCTATGCACCTAAAGAAGTGTTGCCCAAAGAATCAAACAAAGTTCTCCCCCATATTACTATAGGTCTCCGCGTCCTTGTTCCCAAAGTTTCCACTTTTCTCTATCACTTAAGAGGTCAAAAAAATTCAATTCCATCACTGTTTTTAGTGTTGTACTATCATTTTTTTTTTTTGGTTAATTCCTTGCAGGTCAAGGAGGAATTCAGCGTCACGGATAGCAAAAGGCACTCCTTCCTTGTTATTAGTTTCAGTGTGGAACTTTACATTCTGCTTGGCCCACAAAAGAAAAAAAATATACAAGTTAAAAATTAGAATTAGATGATTCCCACTTCCACGTGAGACAGGCTTTGCAACCTTTTCTATTAAGCTCGGCATAAATCAATGTATAAAATAATAATAATAAATTTGTGATTAATTAGGTATTAAATTTTACAGCAATTTCATTTTCAATGTAAAAAATCAAAATTAAAGAGTTTGTTAGAAAATTATCTTCTATTTTTTTATTGCGAAACTTAATTTTGATAATATTCATAGTTAATAATACTCATTCCACAGTAGCACTAGAAATGGTAAGAACAAGTAATAAGTGCAACAACTATATAAACAAGTTGATAAGCAAATGAGTTTTTGGTCCTTAATAATACTAGCCATTAGCACAATTATGCCGAAATACATAATGCTCATAATAGTGTGTTAAGAACAAGCAATGCTACCAATCATGTACTGCCACCTCATAATGCTACAAAGTGGTACGTGTACTTAACTTTGCTGACATGTTCTCAAATCTTTGGCTTGGAGGTGTGTGAAGTTTCTGTAACTCTCACACTAGATCCTTCCTCGTCAACGGCTTAGAGACCAAGTGACTTAGATTCTTTGAGGAATCTGATGATGAAATTTTTAACAAGAAAAAAAAAAGACAGACATCATAGCTTTTGACCATGTTCCTTGGAAAAGCAATCGAATGCCGCCACATGTCAATTACCTCAGAAAATGTCTACGTCGGCTTCACATATCAGCAGAAGTAATTCATATGCAATAGTCCCCGCGAAGCAGGGAATCATGACAGTTATCTTGGCGCCACACTGCACTCTACTCTGTCTATATATAGTTTGATCATGAGCCTTACTTCTCTCACTGCAAGTCTGCAACATATTTTCTCTACTTCTCTCTTTGCTTAGCTTTTAAGGTGAGACTCTCTTGCTTACTTTCAATCATTCACTTCCATTTCTCTTAATCACACTTTCATGTATATGGTTGAAGAATGTCAAGAAAAACAAGAATTTGAAGCCTCTTTCATCCTGGTTTCAATTGCTGTCAAAATGTTAATTTTTTCCATAATGTAACTAGACAACACAATTTATAGCTATTCCTTTTTACTTTTTTTTTTATTTAATGTTTTGGGTTAGTATTTCTTTGAGATTTAATTTCTTCGAAGTACATTAATATGCATTGAATATTTGTTTAGTACGTGTGTTGAAATTTTGAAAATGGTTTTGATGATTTGACTGCATCAATGTTGCAACCTTTGCGTTTTTGAGCAAGACAGTCAGCTAAATTTGATATTTGATTTTAATTTTCAAATACACATGAAAGAAAAGTTTTTTTTTTTAAAGTAGTTTTCTAATGTTTCCGGTTTATTTTTTGGGGCTCCATTTATTATTATTATTCTTTTTTGGTCTTGAAAGATATCCATGTATTCACTTTGATTTAGTTTTGTGGGTTCTCTCTTATTAGTATATGATAATAATTCATGTGTAAGGTGCAGTGATATGTAAAACTTGAACCGGTATTATTTGGCTAGGCTGTTAAATGTAGTTTCATTTTAGGTTGATAGGATTTAGAGATATATAGTTTAAAATTTTTGTTTTAGTTCTTCCCCTACCTGGCTAATGGTCTTACTGGTTGAAACCAATCCATGGAAAGACTAAATGCATCTAAGTATTTGGAACTACTGTAAATCATTCCTAGACTGTGATATAACCAACGGGGACATATACATAAAGACTTGAGAAAAAAATGGAATGGGGATATTTGAACCCCTTTCAATTTGCTTTTTATTTGTTTTTGTTCAAATTATTTACATTGTAAGCCTGTCTAATTTTTTACTATGATTATAGTTTTGAACTTTTTTCATTGAATACCTTAATTGGAACTGTCGTTCTAATGGCAGCCAATTTGCAGAATTTCAGAAACCATAGTCTTCTTGGATAATCAACACCTGTTGCTGTGCTCTGGATAATATACCATGGATAATATAGCATTGCACCTTGGATATCAGACTTCAAGGAAATCTTTTTCTGTGCTCTGGAAACAAGAAAATGTTTTTGTCAGATTTGACTCAAACATGAGAAATTTGTACTTCTATTTCTCTGATCTTTCTGAAGAATACAAGTTTGAACTCTCTTATGAGAACATTTGGAAGATTGAGCTCCATCATCCACGTGGTCAAGCTAAAAAGTTTCTTCTCATCCAGGTTAGCTGGTTAAAACATTAATTATAATTTTTCACAATTTGCTGCTCTCCATGCCTTTTTTAGTTAACATTCAAACAAATTATTCTTCTTGTTGTTATTTCCTTTGCAAAGCTATGAGGAATAAATTGACATGGGTGATAGTTCTAATTTGGAAAATTTTAATAAAGTAGGAAATGGCTTAGCACATCGCAATTTGTGGGTGTGTTCATAGTTCTGCAGACACGTGTAGAGTTAGTAATCATATTTCTCCCTTAATTATGGTTGTTGCTTGTAACAGTGAGTGTGTGTGTGTGTGTGTGTTAACATGTATTGAGTCTACTAATCATATTTTAGCATATGACATCTTTAACTTGCAACTACAGTTCATAATTACGTTCTGAAGTGTTCCATTTGGATTTAAGAAATAAGGCAAACTACTAGCTATATAAAATGGGTAAAGAACTCCTTATATTATACAACCTATCTCTTGTTGATCAAGAACGTGGTAGTAAATTTTGCTTATGAAAGCATTATTGGCTCCCTTTTCAGAAGCTGGAACTCCATATTGTATGTGTTAGTAATATAAATATTTCTTGAGAAGTAGAATTAGGAAAGCTAAGATTAAGGTTCCAGTGTGATTACTTTTTACATAATAGACTAAAAGAGAAATACATTTTTCACCTCTTGAATGCACTTTGTAAGGGGGAACAAAAGCTTTTTATGATTGCCTTTTAGTTGGATAGTTCAATCCTGCTCTAGAGCATGGTGTGTCTGTGATTTACCTATTACACAACCTGTCCAAAGGTTTCTTGTTATTCCTCTTTGATCTGCTATAATTTTCTTCTGGTCCTAAGGTCTAGTGGTTGTGCTAGTTTAAGAAAACGATTTCCAAAAGGTAAGTGGACACTTATCCTCACCTTGGTTTTATTGTCATTATTATTATTTTTTTCACATTACAAACTTTGACTAAGAAGATTAGAGGAAAAGCTAATGCTTGCTGTGTCTCCATATCTTGAAGGTGGACTTCTTGAGAACTCTTCCGTGAATTTTAAGATAAAACCGGAAGGATATTCATTTTATTTTTTTGACATCTCTCTTCCCTTTAGCCTAAATACGAAGATCCCATCCCAGCTATATATCTCTCACATTCCACAGCTTAATATTGGTTGGTTGGACACCCTACCCTGTGGCTCCAGTGTTAGCTGACTTCATAAGGTGGAGGTCACCACATCACAACATCCAAGGGCATCCACGACACAAATCTGATCACCAACCCTTCTCTTTTGATTTATATACCATGGACTGATCCTTTCTCTACCCACTCAAGATATGAAGATATATATAACTCACCCCTGTTCTTTCCCCCATCAAGTAGAACCTAGTATCACTTAGAGATAACCGCTAGCATTTTTTTTTTTTTTTTTAAGCTAATACCAAAAGATGAAATAAATTGTACCATACCTCAAAAGGAATAGTCAAGTAATAGTTGAGACCTCATAGTTGTTTATAAAGCTTAGATCGATCCAGTATATACTAGATGTAGGACTTAGACCCACACAGCATACACTCAACTAATTCAATTCAATATCCAATCAATCCAGGGTATCACAAAGATATACTTATTTACATTTTCATGTCAAGAATGCTTGACTTCATTACTTTTGTAATAATGCCTGTCAATGTTATTGGTAGAGGCCCTAGTCTTCTTTTATATAGGTTGAACCTGCATAGATTTATGTGATATTGAAAATTGAATTCTTTTTTCTTGTCTTAACGAATTTTTCTTTGCATTGTTAGTTACTTGGAGCTCCTCGGATTTATGTGCAAGCTCATACTCGTCATTGGGTCCGAGAAGTTGATTTCACTCCGTTGTGCTGCATTGGCCAATCTTCTGCTTTATGTTTGGAGCTCCCACAGGAGGGCCAGCTTCCAAAATTTCATGGAGATTTTGTCTCTTATAAGGAAAATGAGGGCCCTTTTGTTCTGAAGCAAGGTATTGCTCTCTCTTGCAGTTCAGGACTAGTCCCTACTGTGAATCCACCCGAAGGCTTTGACTTGCCTTACAAAATCTTGTTTAAGATCAACTCTTTAATTCAGCATGGTTATCTTCCTGGGCAAGCAATTGCTGAAAATTTTTATCGGTTGGTCGATCCTAAGAGAATAACAATTGAGTATATAGAAAGTGCCTTGGAAAAACTGTCTCATTTGAAAGAATGCTGCTATGAACCTGTAAGCTGGCTTAAGGAGCAGTACAGAAATTATGCCACATCGAGGCGACTTCTTAAAACTGTTGCCATATCTTTAAATGATGGGTTGGTATATGTAAACAGGGTTCAAGTAACTCCATCTAAAGTGTATTTCTGTGGTCCTGAGGTGAATCTCTCCAATCGTGTGTTACGCAACTATCCTGAGGATATTGACAACTTTCTTCGTGTTTCGTTTGTTGACGAGGACTTGGATAAACTACACGCGACAGTTTTATCATCGTGTGCATCTTCGGCAAATGGGGAGAGGCAAACTGGCATTTATGACAGGATACTGTCCATTTTACGCAATGGCATAGTTATTGGTGCTAAGAAGTTCGAGTTTCTTGCCTATTCAAACAGTCAATTACGAGAAAATTCTGTTTGGATGTTTGCTTCAAGAACTGGCCTGACTGCTGCAGATATCAGAGAGTGGATGGGTGATTTTCGCGAGATTAGGAATGTGGCAAAATATGCTGCCAGATTGGGTCAATCTTTCGGCTCTTCAAGAGAAACAGTGAGCATTAGTAGGCATGAAGTTGAAAATATTCCTGATGTAGAAGTTGAAAGGAAAGGAATCCCATACTGTTTCTCTGATGGTATAGGTAAGATATCTGCAGAATTGGCTAGAGAGGTGGCTGCAAAATGTGGCCTAGAAAATTCTGTTCCATCTGCATTTCAAATTCGATATGGTGGGTACAAAGGTGTTGTGGCTGTCGATCCAACTTCTTCAAAGAAGTTGTCATTGAGAAAGAGCATGTGTAAGTACAAGTCAGAAAACATCAAACTAGATGTCTTGGAATGGAGTAGGTACCAACCTTGTTTTCTTAATCGTCAAATAATCACTCTTTTGTCTACCCTTGGAGTTATGGATCAAGTTTTTGAAAAGAAACAAAAGGAGGCTATAGATCAACTAGATGCTTTGTTAACAGATCCGTTGAGCTCCCGGGAAGCATTGGAATCGATATTCCCAGGAGAGAGGACAAAGGTTCTAAAGGAAATGCTTTTGTGTGGTTATCAGCCTGATACAGAACCATTTCTTTCAATGATGCTACAAACACTTCGTGCATCTAAGTTGCTAGAATTACGGCTCAAAAGTAGGATATTTATTCCAAATGGAAGATGTATGATGGGATGTCTAGATGAGACGAGGACATTGGAATATGGACAGGTATTTGTTCAAATTTCTCGCTCTAGTAGGCATCTCTCTAATGATTTCTCCCATATGTTTCGCACCAGCAGCTCAAACCCGAACAATTTAATTTTTGAGGGTAAGGTAGTTGTTGCTAAAAATCCATGTCTGCATCCGGGAGATGTGCGTGTTCTAAAGGCTGTTGATGTGCCGGCTTTGCACCACCTGGCGGATTGTGTTGTTTTTCCGCAAAAGGGAAAAAGGTAATACTGTGATATCCCATTGTAGATAGTTCTAAGGCATGAAATCCTATAATATTTGCACAGAGAAATGCACATACATATAGAGTTTATACAAAATCCTATACCAGCATCAGTTTATACACATTTATGTATACCTTTACTTGCTTATTTATCTCATTTAAATGATGGTAGCTTATTTATTTGTATGTCCATATATAATATGTTGTTATCTTACCTTATTTAATTTGTATTAAGTTTGCAAACATACAATGTCCTTTTTCACCACTTTTGGGATAGGAAAAATCTAACTTTTTTGGCATGCTCTTCAAATAATTTTATATTGTACTTGCATACTGGGATGTTGTGTTATTTGTCTTTATTTGTTTTCTTGCCTTGGCAATACACCACCTAATTAAATAAATAAAAAATTTACTAACATTAGTTGAACAATTGTATTAGGCCTCATCCAAATGAATGTTCTGGGAGTGACTTGGATGGAGATCTGTACTTTGTCTGTTGGGACCCTGATCTTATTCCTCCTCGACAAATTCAACCAATGGAGTATATCGGAGCAAAAACTATGCCACTTGATCATGATGTTACAATAGAGGTAATTTCACTTTATATGTAGTAACAAGCCTTGCATATTTTGTGCACACCACATTTTAATTTGCCTCTGCAATTAATATATGCATAAAACTGCACTATAAAAGTAGGGTATAATAGCTCTTTCTGAACAAATGTCTATTCATTTGCTTCTACCACTTGATGAGAATACACCTTGTTTCCATCATCTAGCCTTTGCGATTTGGGTTTTCTATATGTTAAAGACAATTAAGCATTTTGTTTATATATGGCTGTGTATATATTCTTGTGCATCTAATGAGCAGTCATTTACGAAACTGTTCCGAACTTTTTATGTCAAGAAGGAAAAGTATTGTTTCCATACTCTAAACAATTATCTTTTCTGTTTGTGTTATATTATTCGCCAATGCACTGTGTTCTTTAATAATATTAATATGAGTACAAAAGAATAAGCTATGCACATATCACATATGCTTGATCGAAACACTCTTTTTTGGATATTTAGGATCATTGAGAAAAGTCTGCAAAAAATATGTTTAATTTTGTTAAAGGCTCTGTCTTGCTATTCGGGAATTAGTTTGGAATCTGGAAATTCTAAGCATGAATTTCCTTATCTTGATCAAATCTAGAAATCCCAGGCCTTATGGTCATTCCATTTGTTCTTCCTGACATTTTGAGTGATAGAGAAATCTAGGCTGGAGTGAGTCATACTTAATGGTATTAATTCTCTCTACTAGGTAGTAATGCAGCACACGTTCTACACTAATGCATTTAAAGATTGCATTGATTCCTCATATTTTCCATCCCATTTGAACAACATCCTTCTATACCTTACAAAGCATGTCACCTTTTTGCTACAGGAAGTTCAAGAGTATTTCGTCGACTACATACTCAACGACCGTCTAGGAATCATCGATAATGCCCACATTGTCTTTGCAGATAGTGAGCCCCGTGGGGCAATGAGTCCTAAATGTATTAAGCTTGCAAATCTACACTCAATTGCGGTTGACTTCCCAAAAAGTGGTATTGTTGCCGAAATACCCAATTATCTGCGTGTTAAGGTATTTCCAGATTTCATGGAAAAACCTGATAAACGCACCTACAAATCAGAACGTGTGATAGGAAAGCTTTTTCGAGAGGTGAAAGACCTTGCATCGCGCACGAGCCCTGTGACACCCTTCACCTCAGAAGTCGCAAAGCAGTGTTATGATCCTGACATGGAAGTAGACGGCTTCAAGGACTACATCAGTGATGCTTTCTATTACAAAAGGGAGTATGATCACAAGCTGGGGAGTTTGATGGATTTCTATGGGATTGAAACTGAAGCTGAAATACTTAGTGGAAACATATTGACAACTTCAAAATCTTTTGATAAGAGGAGGGATCTGGAACAAATTAATTATTCTGTAATGGCACTAAGAAAGGCAGCTAGGAGCTGGTTCCTCAAGGGAAGTGAGTCAGGTTCTGAAACTGATATTGTCAACGCAAAAGCAAAAGCATCGGCTTGGTACCATGTCACATATCACTATAGCTATTGGGGTTGCTGCAATGAGGAAGTGGATAGAGCTCATTTCCTCAGTTTTCCATGGTGCGTCTTTGACAAGCTTATCCAGATCAAGAAGGATCAACTGAGTAACATAATAGCTTGAGACATGTTGGGATTGGGCGTTAGTTGAGTCATGAATTGATCTTGGATTGAGAAGTTTAGGATAAGATCCTAAGTATGTATTTAAGAAATTTGCTTGTTTAATTACTATTTATTTTTGTTTGTTGTTATTGGTATATGGTTGTTGATAAACTACATGTAAATGCCCCAGGCAGATTTTTGGGGCTATAAATTATGTTTCAATTCCTGTTGGAAAATTATATATGTATGGTTTCTTGTCATATTTTCTTATTCTTCAACATCTAGTGGTGCATTCAGATCCATTTCTCCTTGTCAACAAAGCTTGATACTATCTGAGTGTATGCTTGAGAATATCTTGGCACATTATATCAGACGACTCATATGTCAAGATGTCGGACGACTCATATCAATGCATGGTCCTTGTGGGATGGGTCAAATTTGCCTGTTGGACAGGTCTAATTGAAATGTTCCCTATCAGAAAAAGAAAATTGAAATAAGTAAACAATAACTATTTTTTTTTTTTTTTGTGTTTTTAAATGTATTGATCGATTCCGATTTTCTTTTCTTATTGATTATTTTCTGATTGAGATGTCTTGATCAATGGGTCTATGTCTCTATGTTGCTAATCATGCCCGGATGGTTGATAAACGAGGTGGTACGAAGGGAGGGGCCCTGGTCCTACGTGTATTGCTGCTATTGTGCTGTGCAAATGTAAAATTTCATAGAATGCCCAAACTTTTTCTATTAAGCCTAAACTAAAAGTCAAGTAGTGACTTAGTCCAAACTTTTGGTTTGGTGGTGCGTTGCTCCTAATTGTAAGAGCATCAACATCAGGCTAGTTCTTGGATGCTAAAAATATAGCTAGACCCTAAAAAATCTCACATATCAGCCTCTTTTTCCTCCTTTTTCTCAGGCCGTACCTCTTAGATCTGGGTTGTTGCTGTTTGTGTTTGTGAGGGAGAAGGTGGGTTTGTGTCTGGTGATAGTAGTGGTGCGTCAAAGAATTGAAGGAGAGGTAGTGTTGTATGGGGAAGAGATAAAAATATTTATTTATTTATTTTTGGAGACAAAAATCATATTTAAATAAAGTAGAGAAATAAATATTTAGACTGATGTATGACGTTGTTTGTTAAATAGCAGACGCTGAATTTTTTGGGTTAGTTTAGCTAAAATTTTGAATGTCAAAAAAAAAAAAAAAAAGCTAAAATTTTTATTGAGGTTGATTTAAATGCTCTAAGACCTTTGTTTTAAATGAAGTTGCTGAAATTTCCCTAAAAATAAAAATAAAAAGTTTCATTGAAAAAAACAAAAAAAAAAAAAAATTCTGTGCATAGAATTACATAGGCATGCAAATGTATAAATGATAAGGTAAGGCGAAGGATAACTAATGCATATCTAAGGTTCTCAAGCAAAGAGGGTATCTCTTGCATTCAATATATGCATCTTCCCTTTTATGATATACGGGTGGAGGAAGTTGGAAATATTTTGAGCGTTCGGAGCCAAGCATCTTGGCAAGATGAAGCCTTTTGGGGGTCTTGATACAACAAGACACAACTTGAGTAGTTGTTTGGTTTTGGATAGCTAAACAAACCCATGTTTAGTTATAAATATTTCATGAGAATTTGGGTGCTTAGAGTTGGTTATCTATACTACTATTTAAGAGACTTCTAAGCTGTGGACTCTAACACTCCATTTGTTTCAAAATAAAAAAATTTTTAGAACATATTTTACACATTTTACCATCTTTGTTTGGATGTAAAATTTGGTCAACTATAAAATATTTTACAGTCAAATTGTAAAATTAAGCCTCCCAAGTGTAAAATGTTTTACGCCTAAATCAAGTGTAAAACATTTTACACTTGTCTCACGACAACTCTCATTCCCTTTCACTCTTAAGTTCTCTCTTCCAAGTTCCCACAAACCAAACCCACCGAGCCCAGTGAGCAACTCATCCTCTCAGGTTCATCAACTCTCTCTCCCTTCTCTCTTATCCATCTTGCATAGACAAAGAAAGTCACGAGGAGGGTGTCTTGGTGGAGAGCTGTGATGCTGATGGTGGTCAAGGAAGCTTTCCAGCATGATCTGGATAGCGGCAATCAAAGGAAGGTGCTATGATGGTGTTGATTGCTTAAACTTACACCATTATCATAGTTTTAGTAGGCAATATCACATCAATTTCATATTTAATTACACATAAATATGTAAGTATGAAAGATTTCAAAAAAATATACTTATTACGTGTATTTTTTTCTTGTAGGAGATTAAAACCATTTAGCATACAAACATATAGCCAAAAGAATACAAGGGTAAAGATCAATTGGGGCATGGTTTTTGAAATATTAAATAAGTCAAAAGTGTATGAGAATAAAAAAGGGAAGAAAGAAATTCATTTAAGCCAAAATTGGAAAAATCCTGATATGGAAACATCCTGCACTGTTTCAGTATTTTTGTCATAACTTCTTACACAGATTTTTGATTGACCTGATTCTTGCGGTCAAGGAAAGAAGACTCAAATATCTACAACTTTTTAGTTTACTATAAATTCCATAAAAATAGTTTTGAAGGTCAAAAGTGGGCTGGAAGCAGAAAGTGAATAAAATTCCGAAAATCAAGGGATTCCCATCCTAAATTTGAGGGGTTCTCTTTTTCTTTTGATGGGGACTGAGGTTATAGGAGGGATAAACCTTAGAATGTTTTTCATCTTTTATTTTATATTTTTAGTCGTTTAGCGTTGTTTTTATGGATTTCTTTTGCATAACTATGTATGGCTAAACTAAATCTCTAGATAGGGTTAAAGGTGAAAAATAAATATTTTTATCATGTGTTTTTGGGATTTTCTATGTGCTTTCTATGGATTGATGATTGAATTTTGAGATTGATTTACTATTTGGAATAATTGCATGTTGACAATTTTTTAAGATATAATATGATTTTTATTTATATCGAATGTTTGAACTTCTTGATTAGTTATGATTTGAGAATATATTGAATGCTTAATCTCCCCAGTAACATGAAAATTGAATGATTTGCTTAATCACTCATATTCTATCTATTTTATACATTGTTTGAGTACTTTATTTTTTTATCTTCTGATTAGGCGAGTTGGCTCTCTACCCTAATTGAGTTAAAAATAATCCAAGTTCATATGGTAAAATATTAGGTAGATCCTTGAATCCCTAGTGTCTTCTCTCCATTAATTTCTCTAAGATTTATTTTGCTATTGTTGGGAAATTTAGACCCTGGTTGATAGAATTAACAAGTTTTAAACCCAAATTGTTAACTAAATTTATTATGAATAAACCTTGTTAAAACAAACAAATATCAATATCATGTCAACATCACGCACAACGGAAAAATAAATAAGACAAGATATAATGACCCAGGAAAACCAATGAAATAAACTAGTTTCACAGTAAAAAACCTGGGGGGAAACCTTCCTGAAAAGCAATCCACTATAATAAAGAGAAGTTTCAGATCTAGTACAAAACTTTTGTCCCTAGACTCTACAATCCCTGTAGATGAACTTATAGTAGAAACTTTATACCGCTTCAGAACCTCTGAACTCTTCAATATATGAACGCCACTCTTTTGCATGGATTCCAGTACGTGACTAACCAATGATACACGGCTCCCAGTACGTGACTAACTCACCAATTTGAAGAAGATGTTGGCTGCAAAGTTCTTTATTTCATCAACAATGAAGATCAAGAAGCACTTGGTTACAAAACCCTAAGGCGCAAAGACATAATAACTTCTTTCAAAGAGAATAAGGCATTTGGTCACTTTTTGCATGTGTTCTCGTTGTATTCTCTTATGTGACGACCTTTAAAATAAGTTTTCTATATGTTTAGAGTTGTGAGAAAAGAAATCTTACACAAATACATAAGCATGGGCTGAAAATCAAATCTGAAAAACTGATTTTCGTAATTCTCGATAGATACAACTGTCAAGTAGCTGTCGAGACCTTGATAGATAAAATCTGTTGAGAGTTGTCGAGACTCATTAAACCTTGATAGATAGCTATTTGTCGAGAGCTTTCGGGAATTTGTCCAGCTTTAATGAATAGCTCTTCTTCACTTGTTTCTTGGTCTAATTTTCATGGCTTTAATACTTGCCTTGAACAACATGTTTCTTAAAGTATTAAACACATCCTAGATCTACCCAATTATAGGTAAAGTGTATTTTGTTAAAGGATTAGCCAATTACATGAAATATGTCCTTAACAATCTCCCCTTTTGACAATCCGTGACAAAACCACAATAAAAAAAATGAACATATGAGAGAAGTCATAAATCACTCAACTCATGCTCACTTGTTGAATACAATAAAATCTACCTTAACATAAACTCTTGAAAAATTTTGCAAGAAGAGAGTTCATGGCATGGACGACTTTGACAACCTGTATTTCTGGAACACTTTAAACAAAACTCATTAAGGCATCTTAGTGTGAAACAGAAATAAAAGATTGCATACAATAAAGAAACATGTTTATAAAGAGAGAAAAGAAACAACACATGTAGAGGTAGGTGAAGAAGATATACATCATATATATATATATATATATATCAAAGATAAGCATAATGTATGTAAACATGGTCATAAGACCGTTGTACAAGAAGAAGGAAGTAAGCACTCGCATTAACAAGATAAAACACATCTCCCCTTTACAAAGACATGTATTTCTCCCCCTAACATGTAGAATCTTAAGAAGAAACCACATTTTCTCCAAAATTTCTTCCCCTTTTTGTCATGATTGACAAAGGGTACAAGAAGCTAGAAAGCTTCACCCAAGAAACATAAAGATGATCAAGGATGATCAAGGGGGCATGAGAGAACCATAAAAATGCATGAATATAATGAAACAAGATGCTATGGATGACAAGATAAAAGAAATATGCAAAACATGTTAAAAACAATGCATGCAAGAGGATCTCGATAGATCGAGAAGCCGTTAAGCAGCTATCGAGCAGAAACCAACCTCGATGGATCAAGAATCTGTCGAGAAGCTATTGGCTAGACAGAAAGTTTCTCGATGAATCGAGAATCTGTCGAGAAGCTATCGAGACAAAGTCCAAAAAGCTTGATGGATTGAGATTGCGTTAACTTCTATCGAGAAAAGAAGAAAAAGGGGCTCGATAGATAACAATCTGTCAAGAGCTGTCGTGAAGCTCAAAAACTGTTTTTCAAAGAAGAGGAAAACACATATATGAATGCAATCAAGCATGCTACTCAACCAACGATCCAAATAACATTTTAAGCTCTAAAAAACATCTTTCATCAAGAGAAATGTCAAGCATTTAAATCCAAAACACACACACACACACACACACACAACAAGTCTAACCAATTTTATATTTCAAAAACAAGTCAAGACAGTCTAGTGAGTATACATTAACTCATGTATTCCTTGTGATGACCAAATCACATTGTACCTGCACATATATCAAGAGTAGTAAAGAATATTGTGTGTTGTGTGTGAAAAACATTGCAAGATTGCATAAACGTCTACATGTTATAACGATTTGAGATATGAGAAAATTACTTTAACTCACATACAATCATAACTATTTGATGGGGACTATCACCTTCGTGGTACATCCTATAATTCCCACATCTTCTAGAAGACACGCTTGTAATCATATATAAAGCATTTTGATTATTTTTGTTTTTTATTTTTCTTTGCATATTTTTCTTTTAAGCAAACCATGCATGGGCATATAAGAGATAGAAAAGAAATACCCAATGATATTAAGCTTTTGACATTCCACTTTTGCTGTGCTGAAGCATTCAAATGTCATTTCATGATTGGCGGGCAACAGTGGTGAGATGGTTATTTATGCCTTTCTCTTAGGATTTTCTAGTCCTTCCCGTTAAAAAGAGTGATACGAGTGTTAAGTACAAGAGATTACTTAATCTTACTCATCACAAACACGAGCCATAAAGCTCACTTACTTAGTTGTACATAGAGATGCTCATCTAAGCTACAAAAGATACAAAGTTTAGAAAACTTTGTTTCAATGGCAATCAAAGGTATATAAGTATCAATGTACACGAAACACACACTATTTTGTATTTTTCTGATTTTTTTAATTTTTTATTTTATGAGAAAAAAATTAAGTAAAACTGAAAACGAACACACAAAAACATGTTAAACAAAGCATAGCATAAAAACTAGATGCAAATGCATGAAAGCATGATTTCAAAAGCAGATAAGAAATGAAGCAAAGAGAGTCCTACTTAAGATAGAAAGAATTAAAGCAGAGGAAAACAGAAAAGACAATTAAGTCTTAGGCTCCTTTCTTGCCACACAGCACGAGTCTTTGACCGTGAAGATGAAAAGGCATGTGTCCTAGTATGTCTACTAAATGATATAGAAGAATTAGAATTCTCCTGAAATTGAGTTAAAAAGTTCAAAGCTTTTAATATCTATCCAAACAAAGGTGTAGGCCCTTGAGAGGAAACCTGTGACCATTTGGACATTTGCTTTTAAGGATACAACTTAAAACAATTAGGACGAATGTGTCTAGGAACACCATAATGATGACACGCATGAGGTCTAGAAAAATATTAGAATTAGCCATATAAGTTTTGGATTTCATACCTTTATCACCTTTCTCAGATTGGGGCACAAAGATAGTCCTTGATCTAGAAGTCGTGGAAGAGGTGGGGCCGGAAGAGACAGCATATCTTAAGCCAATCTTATCAGAACTAGGCTTTTGAGCACTCAAGACCTCATTAAGCTTTGCATTCGACATCCTCTCTATTTGAGTTCTAACTTGACTAAGCTCAACCTCAAGATTCTTGACCTTCTCTTCTAATGAGGTGTTCTCCACAATAAAAGCCTCAACTAACCTTGTAGTCTCATCCAGATTGACTAACAGATCAGTTTTTTTCAGTTTTTACCTCATTAAGCTCTTTTCTACAAAGATGAGAAGTCTTTTAAGATTTTATAAATTTAGTGCATAGCTTATCATAAGCTTCTTGAAGAGTCATCTTCTTAGGTACTTCATCAGAAGAAGAATCCTCACTGTCACTAGCACTCTCCACAATCACCTTATCTGTTATGGCAGCAAAAGCTATAAAGTGACCACATTCATCCACATACTCATCAGAAGAGTCATTCTCAGTATCACTCCAGGTAGCAACTAGCCCTTTATCTTTTGAATTTTTGATCTTTTCCTTCATAAGATAGTTTGGGTACTCTATCCTCATATGACCAAAACCTTTGCACTCATGGCACTGGATAAAGGGTTTCTCACTCTTACCCTTCCTAGAGGATTTAGATTTCATAGGAGGTTTGTCGTTATCATTTTTCCTAAATTGAAGAAGCTTGATAATCTCATTAGCTATGAAGGTTAGATCTTCATCCTCATCATCATCTTTATCTTCATCTTCGCTTTCATCTTTATCTTCAGAGTCATCAATCTTTTCCTCTATACCCTTAAGAGCTAAGTTTCTACTCTTTTCACATTTTCCCATTAAACCTAATCCCATCTCATAGGTTTGAAGGTTCCCTACAAGCTCAGTCAAAGGAATTTGATCAATGTCCTTCATTTCTTCAATAACAGTGATCTTGGAATGAAATCTTTCAGGTAAGGCCCTAAGAATTTTTCTAACAATTTTAGATTCTGCTATAGATTCTCCAAGGTTGAAGGCAGAATTCACAATATCCTTGAGTTTAGCATAAAACTCCTTAAAGGTCTCATCCTCCTCCATCCTTATTTCTTCAAAGCTACTAGTGAGTCTTTGAAGCTTCATAGTCTTTACTGCTTTGGTACTGTCATAGTTGGTCTCAAGAATGGTCCATGCTTCCTTGGCAACTTCCGTGGATGATATTTTCTTGAATCCTCATTGGTCACCCCAAAAAACAAAGCATTCAAGGTCCTACTGTTGAAATTTGCCGCTATGATTTTTGCTTCATCCCAATCCACCAGTGCTTCTTTTGGCTTAATCCAGCCAACTTCGACAACTTGCCATACTTGTTCACCTAGAGCCTACAAAAAACTTTCATACGAACTTTCTAGTACGCATAATTAGTGATATCAAATAAAGGAGGAATCAAAAGAGATTGTCCACAATCCATGACAACGGGGGTCTAGGATCACACTCAGGAAATTAATCCAATTAGAGTGTACCCACCCTGATACCATTTGTTGGGAAATTTAGATCCCGGTTGATAGAATTAACAAGTTTTAAACCCAAATTTTTAATTAGATTTATTATGAATAAACATTGTTAAAACAAACAAACATCAATATCATGTCAATATCATGCACAACGAAAAAATAAATAAGACAAGATATGATGACCTAGGAAAACTAATGAAACAAACTAGTTTTATAGTAAAAAACCTGGGGGGAAACCTTCTTGAAAAGCAATCCACTATAATAAATAGAAGTTTCAGATCTAGTACAAAACCTTTGTCCCTAGACTTTACAATCCCTGTAGATGAACTTATAGTAGAAATCTTCTAACGCTTCAGAACCTCTGAACTCTTCAATATATGAACGCCACCCTTTTGCACGGATTTTAGCACGTGACTAACTAATGATGCACGGCTGCTAGTACGTGACTAACTAATGATGCACGGCTACTAGTATGTGACTAACTCACCAACTTGAAGAAGATGTTGGCTGCAAAGTTCTTCACTTCATCAATAATGAAGATCAAGAAGCACTTAGTTAGAAAACCTTAAGGCGCAAAGACACAGTAGCTTCTTTTAGAGAGAATAAGGCACTCGGTCACTTTTTGCATGTGTTCTTCTTGTATTCTCTTATGTGACTGCCTTTAAAATAAGCTTTATATATGTTTAGGGTTGTGAGAAAAGAAACCCTACACAAATACTTAAGCATGGGCTGAAAATTAGATCTGAAAAACTGATTTTCATAATTCTCGATAGATACAGCTATCGAGCAGCTGTCGAGACCTCGATAGATAGAATCTATCGAGAGTTGTCGAGACTCATTAAACCTCGATAGATAGCTATCTGTCGAGAGCTATTGGGAATCTGTCCAACTTTAATGAACAACCCTTCTTCACTTGTTTCTTGGTCCAATTTTCATGACTTTAATACTTTCCTTGAACAACATGTTTTTTGAAGTATTAAACACATCCTAGATCTACCAAATTATAAGTAAAGTGCGTTTTGTCAAAGGATTAGCCAATTGCATAAAATATGTCCTTAACAACTATTTTCAATTTAGTTTCAATATTATCTTGCTCCATCTATAGGTGGGAAAAAAAAAACAACTATTTTTATTTACTACTTAACAACAGAGGTTTTTACATTAGTGTTGATCGTTCCTTGTGGATCAGCCTCAAAGTCATCGAGATATTATAACTTGTGAAAAATTTGCACTTGGGTTTGCATTATTTTAATTGCAATAGGAGATCTGAAATGAATTTAATTTTGTGGGTTTTATTTAGTCTAAAATGGAGATGTGGGTTGACATTGATAGTAGATTACAGTTCCGTTTTGCCTTTGCATGTTGTCTCTACAGTGGATGGTGGCTAGGGTGAGTTGTTTGAGGTTGACACTGATGGTTAGCTTTGTGGGTTTAGTGGGCACAACGGTTTCCTCTCTAGGAAAAGGGAGTGCGCCTT
Organism: Quercus aquifolioides; assembly: GCA_019022515.1. Classification (NCBI taxonomy): domain Eukaryota; kingdom Viridiplantae; phylum Streptophyta; class Magnoliopsida; order Fagales; family Fagaceae; genus Quercus; species Quercus aquifolioides. The sequence goes on from CM032330.1 coordinate 38,563,579, forward strand.
GACCGAGTGGATTGGGATGGAGAAAAGATCGAGTCGCCACCTAGATTAGGTCTAGGAACCATAAATATAGCACCTTTACGTGGAAGGACTAATCTTACTACCAGAGTATGTGTTCGGAGTTTAGGTATGGAGATGAGAAAGTCTTAGACACCCAACCCCACCCAAAATGTGGGTTGGCTTCCAATCATTGTGTCTTACAACTTAATCTCATTATAGGCTCATTCAAAATTGTTATCTATACTCACACACATACTAGCATACATCTAGCAATCAACATGGCATCAATCATCTTAAAACCCTAACATACATCTATCATGGCAACTCATATCAAACCTAGCATACATCTATCATGCATATTATATCATTTCATCTAAGGCAGCCAACAAATAAGATATCACAAGGGCAGAAACATAGACATGGCAGTAAGGTATTAAAATCAAATATAACTCAAAAATATAAACATATTATCCAAGCATCAAACAGACATATTCATTGTGTTCATCATCCAAAATGTATGTTCATGTGAATGCATGACTTACCTCACTTACCTTACTACATCACAGCACCTATGCATCAATGGATGGACATGTGAATGCATGTTTATGGCAAAACAAAGAAAACATTAAAGGGAAACCCAAATCTAATATATGAAGAACAAACAACAAGTAAACAGAGAGACGGAGACTCAAAAACATAAGAAATGGTCAAAACAGAGGCATATTACATGAAAGAAATAAAGAAACAGAAGCAGAAAACTCATATTAAGGTTTCTAGGCAGGAGTATGCGTGCGCATACATAAGCTTGCATGCACGTATGCATACTTTGAGTATGCATACCCATGCAGAAGCATGCACATGCATACACGCCTTAAACCTTAACCCAGAAACTAAAATGCAGAAAAACAGAGCGAAAACTTAAAACAAAGAAACTAACAACCTAAACATGCTTCTAATATAAAAATCAACAACCTAAACTAACAACAAAGATATCCAAAACAAAATCTATTCCTAAACATGCATTGGATCTAACAACAAACAAGAACAACACTTAACACAACAAAACATGTTCATCAATATATCCAATCATTCAACTTTCCAATCAAAACATGATGAGACACAATAAAACAAAATAAAACAAAGTAAAACATATTTCTAGGAATATATAACATATAAATCAATTAAGAACAACAAGAACACAAGTTATAAAAAACCCTAATCAAGGAAAAGCCATGAAGAGAGACTCACCTTACTTATGGAACACAACTTGGTTGATATTTAATTAGCCGTTCAGTGTCTACACAACAAGATTCAATGAGATATCAAAACAAATAGAAGATTTCAATATTTTATAGGTAATCACAATTCAAAAACAAGATTAGTTTTGAAAAGGTTTTGAGAAATCCAAATGAGAACAAGTTTTTGTTTTAAAACTAATTAAAGAGAGGTTTTTTGATGATTAAAAAACGTGCTTGGCAGCTATGTACAAAAGATGCAGAGAAAAGAAAGAGTTTTTTGGAAGAGATTAGGTAAAAAATCCACTCTCTCTAGCTAGGGTTTTGATTTGGAGGCAGAAGGTTGTATTTATATGTTTAAACTAGGGTTTTCAGACTCATTTAGAGAGTTTTGGACATTTCAAAGGGTCTAAGGGCTAGCCCGCATCAAAGAATGATGTTTTGGGCCCCTAAAACTGAATTTCTAGGCTTTTGGAAAAGGCCCTACATGTGCAGGTTTAGGGATGCACATGCATGCATACTCCTTGCGCATGCATGCATCCTCAAAAACCCTAATTTTGATTGTTTTGATTGCCCAACTTCAAACGACCATAACTCACTCAATATAAATCCAAAATAGGTAAAATTTATGTTCAAATTGAAGTCCAAGATATCTACTTTCCAATACAACAAACTTCACTCAAATACTCTTTGTGGATCAAAAGTTATAGTAAAAAAGAATGAGCAAAGATCATTTTTAGTATCGTTTTTAAAGCGATTTGAGCACTTTTGAGTTATGATTACTTCCAAACTATCAAAATAATTTCAATTACCTTTTGTAGACATGCCAAGCTCATCATTGGGACCAAGAACTAAAATTTATTAACGGGTACAAAATGCAGTATCTACAGGTTCGTCGCTCTTAGTTGTTTGGGTTGCTGATGATGGTGGCCAATGGGATGGGATTACAATGGGTTAATGGAAGATGATGATTGTGGTGGCTGGGTTTGTAATGGTCGATGGTTGCTGGGTATGTGGTGGTTGGTGGTGGTTGGTTTATGATGGGATTATAGTGGGTAGGTGGATGACAATAACTGTGGTGGCTGGGTTTGTAATGGTTGGTGGTGGCTGGTTTATGATGGGATTATAGTGGGTAGGTGGAAGACAATGACTGTGGTGGTTGGGTTTGTAGTGATTGGTGGTGGCTAGCTTTGCAATGGTTGGTGGTGGCTGGGTATGTGGTGGTTGGTGGTGGCTGGTTTATGTTTGCATTCTCAAATGTTTAGGCCACAACAAACACTTGCCAAACACTTAAAAATGAAAATATTTTACAGTAAATTATTTTACATGTAAAAATATTTTATATTTGAAAATATTTTACTTTGAGACAAATGCAAATAAAACTTTTAAATACATTGAAAAATCTAATCTAGATTTTTTTTTTTCACCACATTTCTACATATTTCATAAAATTAGGCACTGTAAATAGTTAAAAAAAAAAAAAAAAAAAAAAACCCAACTATTGTCCTAAATTTTATTTTTTGAAAAAGAAAACTACCAACCCATCCCTTAATCAAACGCTAATTTCATATCTCAAACCTAACTTCCCAGTTCACACTAAGTCGATCATCCCACGTTTTTACTTACTATTTTTTGCTTTATTCTTTTTTCCTTTATCAAGTTTTACCTGTTTCTTTCTACTCTTTTTTTCTTTTCGGTTTCCTTAGCAATATTAACCAGTTTTTTTTTTATTTTTTTTATTATTTATTTTTAAATGTTATGTACAATTTTTTTTTCTTGAACATATCTACTCATATGTTTCTGCTAATTTTATACCGCTAATTTTATACTCTCAATAACAAGCATTTTTTTCATTCCACGTTTCTTTCTATCTTTATCATCTTTTCCTTCCTTCTACAAATTCTAAAAAACAAATCTAATCCTATAAATCTATTCACACATTCCCACTAATTTCAAAAGATGACAATCACTCAAAATTCAATTAAGAAGTTATGAACATACCATTTGTTTATAATAAACTAACTTGTAACCCCATGCATATGCATGAATATATTTAAAAGATACACATTAAGATACATAGTATAATAATCTTTTTAAATTATTGATAGGAATTCTTATATATATATATATATATATATATATTTTAACTCTTTAAAAAGTCTTGTAAAAATGTTATTAGGTAGAAAATGTAAATTGTCTATTTTTTAAATATTTTTATATTCATTAATTCTAGACTCTTTGGTTTGTACACAATAACTCACTTGAATGGATATTTATGATAAGGTCTAACATTTGATTCCAAAATTAAGAAATAAAACTCTACCTAAAAATAAATAATTTAGGACACATGGCACAAAATTAGACTTCAATCGTAGAATCTAATTGGATTTTCTCTAAATTTTACCTATTAATATATATTTATATATATATATATATATATATATAATTTTTGTGCCAAATGAATTGTTTTTAGTTGTAAAAAAAAGGCTCATAAATATAAAATCATTCAAACTTTCTCTTCCTCTAATTTTATATATAGTGTTAGATATATGATTATGTTTTTTTATGATTTATTTATATTGGACTTGTCATTTTCTACTCTAAATTAATTCATTTGGCACAAAAATTAAAAAATTTCAATTAGATGGAACACATGCCGTAAAATTAAACTCTAATTGAAATTCAATTTTTACATTGAACTAACTAACTTAGTTCAAAATTTTAAAATTTTTTATTAGACTCTAATTAAAATTCAATTTAAAATCTAATTGGATTTTCTTTCGGCTTTACTTATTAATATATATATATATATATATATATATATAGATGACTTATAAAATTGAATTGTTTTTAGTTCTACAAAGAAAAAGGCTCATAAATATAAAATCATTCAAAAATTATGTTTTTTATGGTTTACTTATATTAGACTCCTCGTTTTTTACACTAAATTAACTCATTTGGTACAAAAATTTAAAAAAAAAAAACTTAGACTAGATGGGACACATGTCTCAAAATTAAACTCTAATTGAAATCTAATTTTTACATTGAATTAACTCACTTGGCACAAAAAATTAAAAACTTAGATTAGATGAGACAAATGGCGCAAAATTAGACTCTAATTGAATTCCAAATTGAAATCTAATTGGATTTTCTCTCAGATTTACCTATTATTATTATATATAGATTTCATTATATTGCATTCTCTTTACCTTTGTTTTTCTCTGTCTCTATTTCTTAAATTGCTCCACTGCGTTCATAAAAGTAGGCACTACATAAATGGAAAATGTGTAAACTTCAAATTGGAATAAATGGATAATTAAAATACTAAACCTTCTCTCTCTCTCCCCCCCCCCCCCCCCTCCCCAAAAAAAAAAGAGCCTCCTCACAAGCATGAAGTGCATGTGATGAGACCATGGTTTTTAGACCCGGACCGTTCAAAGAACTGGTAAAGGGAGAGGTTCAAGGTCTTTAAGGTCGAACCGCGATGACGTCATAATTACTTTAATAATTAACTAAAGCCCAAATATAGATATTAAATTTATAAACTAGCAAAATTGACTAATATATCTATATATGTGAGGGAAATTTAATAATTTTCAAGCATATATTTACAAATTAAATAAGAAAGTTAATAAAATAATAACCATGAAAACATTAAAATTTATTATTAATTTTTGAAGTAAAGTTGAATATCTTTGAAGGATTTTAATTATAATTTTTTTTAATATTCCTTTTAAGAGATGGATAATTTAATTAAGTAGAATAGAATTGTGTAAAGTTGTTTTTATACAAATTAAAAAAAAAAAAATTGTATTAAGTTTACTTTGAGTTTTTTTTTTTAATAATTTAAATTATTGAGCATTAGCTTGCAAGCTTAGCTGAGTGGTTAGACTCTAGCTCCAACTTTGACCATGCTTAGGTTCTAAACCTGGTAAGTGCATTTTTTTTTTATTTTTTCTTAATTAACAAGCATGCTTGAACAGCGCTTGGATTGCATGGTTCATGCCACCGGTTCTGCATGAACCATGCGGTCTAACCGTGGTTTAAGGGGTTCATGGAATTTCAAATAAACCCAGTTCTCTTTGTTTAAAAAACTAGATTTCAATATGGTTTCTGGTTAACCCGGTTAGACCGCCCGGTCTGGTCCGGGTCTGACAACCTTGGATGAGACTAGTTAATATTATGATGTAAGAAAGTTTTATTTTTTGAAAGGGACAATAATGCCCCAATTTAGTACCCTTTAATTATATAAAATTTTCTAATAAAGTTCTTTTGTTTTTTTTGAGCTTATTTTGATGGATTCTACACAACAAATACCATTCCTCTCATCTTATACCGTACTTACACTTTCAAATTTCAACAAATAAGCAATCCACAAAGTGTATCTAAATGTACTCTCTTAACTCTTTTTTTTTTTTTTTTTTAAGATACCCTCTCAAACTAAACACTACGTTTTGGGTGGGGGGTGGGGTGGGAGGCTAGTTTTAGAAAATGCCATCTCAAATATCTTAAAAATGAGGTGATGCTTCACATGGGCATTGCATATGGTTCTAGTAATGAAATCTTCGACACTAAGCCCAAGGTGATGCCAACTTTCCAATGCAACCAAAACAAAGTTTTGGGTAAGTTTTGAAACTAGAATAAGATATTCTCTTTTCATTTTTTTTTTTTTTTTTTTTCTTTTTTTTTTTAATTTATAGAAAGAATTAGATCTAATTTATTCAAAAGAAATGTGAGCCAATCAATTTACATTAGTCCTAAAAAAAGATGCTCCATTCCAACGCATCCAAAACACTGTTTCAGAGTGTAACAAGATGCCCCATTTAAAGTACTAAGTATTTAGTACGCAGAGGAATAAAGGCCAATTCAATCTCATCGCCCTTTTCATTCAATTGTTGCACAGCAAGGAGGAATTTCCCTGTCACTCATGGGGAACAAAAGTTACTCCCTCTCTCTTTGTTAGTTTCAGTGTAGCGAAGCCTTATGACTGATTGGTCCACCTCTATAAGGTGTTTTGTCCAGCCTAACTGAAAAAAGACAAAAAAAAAAAAAAAAAAAAAACTAGAGAGTCAAGAATGGTTTTAGAAATTAGAAATTTATTTAGAAATTTAGAATTAGACCAACATGCCCATTCTATTTAAGATCGAATTAGCTACTAAGAGCATTCCCTGGTGAGATTGTATATATGAACTAGTAGGGTTCGAGGATTCACCTTTAAAAGAACTAGTTGATATTTCGTGTAGTGCATTTTCTAAAATTTTATAAGAAATTATTTTATAACTCATTGGGTTTATCAATACTATTATTCTTAGTCACTATAGTCTCGTGTCAACGAAGTTTGTTAGTAAAACTAAATTCAAATTAAACCATAGTCTCTAGTCATATTTTCAATTCCAAGACTAGGTATCCTTTGTTATATAGTGTAAGAAGGGGACAGAGACAAATACATTTACAACGTTTGAGAAATTATAGACATCAACATAAAAGAAAAGAAGTACCACCGTCCATGTTGTTTATTAATTACAAAGAATATATATTTATTCATTATTGTAGGGACCAGTTTTGGGCACTTCTACGGGTTGAGAGAGTGGACCTAAGCCCAGCTAACCCTGCAATGAATTTATAGAGAATAGATTTAAGAACTAGGCCCTAGTGAGGAATGCAGCGGCCATGCATGGTCATACGTGAGTGCTTAATAACTTAAACGTTAACTGGGATGCACAATAATGCTCCTCGGACTGGCCTTTCAGAGCTTGGAGTTCTTACTATTTCTTTGAAGAATGGTTACAAGGTTTGAGAGAATACAAATCGCTACAGTTCTTCCTAATTCTGGTTTCTCCCTCCCCCCTTTCAAGAGGGACTCCTTACATTATATACATCTCTCTCAGTTGATCCTAGCCCTACATTTGTTGATCAGCTAGGCCACCACTTGAGAACCTGTCCCATCAGCCGCATTCCCATTCCTCCTGTGGGTTGCAGCGCCCAAGACAGCACTGTTCAGGGGTCCTATCCTCATTAATGCGGCCAGGACATTAGTTGAGGGCATTTAATGTGGAGGTGACAGTTCATCTGGGACTTGCTCCTCCACCATGCTTCCCTTGTTGGCGCTTGGTACTTGCTATTTGCTCCTTGGATGCTCAGGGAGACTCCCCTTGATGGGGTGCTGCTTGTCCACTTTCTGATCTCGGACGTCCGAGGAAGTAATCATCCTCGGCACTGTGTCCTGGGCAACTGGGCTTTACACTTTCGTTCTCGAACCTTGGACGCATCCTCGGCGTGGGCCTTTGGACCTGGTTCAAAGTGGGCCGGGATTGCCTGACTCTTTCTGGCCCCACAATAGTCCCTCAAAATCTTGTTGTCCGCATCCTCGGGCGAAAATGAGGATTTTGACATCCTCGGACCTACTCCGTGTCCAATCGAGTCTTGTCCCTCGTCAGTGTCGGAGCCTTTTCATCTGCTCAAGGTGCGTTACTGACGCTTCGGTGCGCGTAACGTGTCCTTCATTAAATTCAGGCGGCTCTGTGCTCCCCACGTTCAACGGGAGGATGATAATCCAACGGTGGGGATTCGCCTAGCATTTATGGGCGGGAAAACCCGCGTGGCTCTTCGATCTGGGGTATAAATACCCATTCGAACTGCTTTCCTCTTTTTTCATTCGCAATCAAGAGCTCTTGCGCATACAGTCTGAATCCAGCCAAATTTCCACCTACATCTCCAGCATAAAAAGTCTGTCCGAGGAGCTTCTCCTCATTTCTGTAAGTCGCTCTATCCCTCTCTGAGCTTTCTTCCTCTCTACTCCTTCTTCTCTTTCATTTGCTCTTTCTTTAGTTCTCTTAGACGTCACTTGGGATGGGTAGACTTAAGAAGTATGTCTATACTGAGGAGGCGATGGAGAAATTCATCGCCGACTATAAGATACCTGCCAATGTGGGTTTGAGGTATTGTGAGGAAGGAGAGTGGCTCCTCCGGAGGCAGGAGGGCGAGGTGGTGATACCCATCATCGCCTTCCTCGAAGGTGGCATGAGAATCCCCATGGGGCCGGTGACGAGGGGCTACCTTACATACTTTCGGTTAACCCCCACCTAGTGCGCCTCCAACATCTTCAGAATTCTGGGTTGTGTGGACGCTCTGAACGAGAAGATGGGGCTAAGGTTGACCCATCACGACGTGAACTACTGTTACAACCTTCAACACCTGAAGAACAAGTCATACTACATGAGGACAAGGGATGATAGGGTCCGGCTTATCCAGTGCCTCCCTGAGTCCAGCAAGGGGCTGAACGAGGATTTTCTCATCGTGTCCGGAGGGTGGCACGATAGCCTTCACTGCCCGACGACGGAGGGGACACCAGGTGGGGCAGTGGGAGTAGGAGGGGGCTCAAAGATTTTAGTTTGTTTCATGCGTTATTTCTTTTTTGCACTGTTTGGTTACTAACGTGAATGTGTCTTCTTTTTGCAGATCCGCACGCCTACACGCGCCACTTCAGCCTGATCAACAGGGAGGATTTGCAGAAAGTGCTCAGGGCGGCGGTTTTCGAGAACGAAGCTGACCACCAAGTCAGAGCCGCCCACAAAATCTTGGGGTACACCCCGATCCAAAAATCGTTCGCAGCTCCAAAGCACGTGATCAGAGCAAAGGATCCTCAGCTGCAGAAAATAACCGTGACCGAGGACGGGTTCCAGTTTCCTGAGGATCCCTCCACTTTAGAGGGCGTCACATTAGCAGGCCCCTCTTCCTCCCCCAGATTCGCAGAGCCCTCAGAAGAGAACTTAGAGAGGGAAGAGGAAGTTGCAGATTTTGGTCCTGCCGAGGACGACTTTGACGCGTTCGAACAAGTCCACCAGTCCGAGGACCCTTCTGGAGACTTGGGTGATCCTCGTCTGACCGAAGCAGACCTCCTAGCGTCAGAGACATCTTCTCGGCTTGAGATGGGTTACAAGAAGAAGCCCCAAGCCAGCCTGCTCGACCTAATAGAAGGGCAACCGGGGAAGTCCAAGCCAAAGCTTCCTCCTCCTTCTCCAAAGACTCGTCCTGCCCAGACCAGGTCGGCCTCTACTCAATCTAGGCCTCCTCCTCCTCCGCCTCAGACGAACCCGCCGTCCAGGCACGAGCCCGCTGATCCTAAGCAGAAAAAGGATAAGGGCAAGAGGCCTATCAAGGACAAGTCTGGGCCCACGCGGGAGGGGAAGGACACTCGGCGGCCCTCAAAGCAGCTGAAGATAGGCCCCAAAGGCCAGGACAAACAGGTCGATGCCCAGCCTGAGATTCAGGCCTGGCTTCCCGCCCCAATGCTCTGTGGGGCACCTTTGAGGGATGACTCCTCCCTCAGGGATTTTAGAGAGGGCGAAGGTGCATACGTGGCCGACGCGGTGGAGAGATGCCTGTTACTTCCTGCGGACATGGCGCAGCTGGGGACCATAAGGAGTAGGGAGGTCTTCCTCAGCCTCAAGCGATACCTGGGAATGGTAAGACCCTCAACACTTGTGATTTTTCTGGCTTCAGTTTTTTCTGCCTTCCTTTCTTTTTTGAGCTAGGCTTATTATGTATCCGTTTTGTTTGGCAGGCTGTCCAGGCCACCTATAGGCTGGAGGAGGCGGCCCATGACCATGGAAAGGCCATGGATGCAGAGCGTGAGAAGCGCTTGGAGGCCACTCGGACCCTCAAGACCTCCGAGGACGACCTTGCCGCGGCCAGGGAGGAGCTGAAGGCAATGACCAGGGCTCGGGACAGCGCAGTGTCAGGCCTTGAGGGCGCCCAGAAGCAGGCCGAAACTCAGACGAAGCGTCTGGGTGAGGTAGAGGAGCAGCTGAAGATCGCCAAGGAGCTGATAGCTGACCTGACGAAGAAGATGGCTGATGCTGAGGAGGCCAAGAAGGTGGCTGAATGGGCCAAAGAGGAAGCTGTGAGGGCCAAGTTTGAGGCAGACCAAGGTAGGGAGGAGGCCTGGGCCACTAAGGAGGAAGCTGAGGAGGCAGCTTATGCTGCCGGGGCAACTGAGACAGCAGCTGCCTACAAATCCCAAGTCCCTAAGGTATGCAGGCGCTACTGCTCCCAGACTTGGGGTGAAGCCCTCATACAAGCTGGAGTGGAGGCCTCGTCTGACCTGTGGAAGGAGGAGAGTGTGTACTACCCCCCTGCCATCCGCGAGGCTGCCCAAGATGGCTCTGAGGCCGAGGAGGCTGCTGAGGAAATTGCTGCTACTCCAGGTGACGGAGCCTCGGTTGCTGGACGTACTGATAGGCCAGTTCAAGGGAGTGATCCTCCCAGGGCGGTTGAACTGAGTGAAGGCCCTAATGAGGAAGCGCTCCAGCAGGTTGTAAAGCCCTCGTCTAATGCCCAGGTTTCTTCCCCCGGGGAAGTTGCCATTCCTGCCGTGCCTCTGCAAGCCATCCCACTTAGTCAGACCTCAGAAGATCCTAAGGCTGCCATGGTCCAGCCACCCACTGGGGCGGATGATTAAATAGAAGGAGTAGGATCCTTGGCGCCTCCGCCTGCTTTGCTTTATTTTTGCATTTTTTTATTATTTGTAATGTGACTCCTATCATGTAATTTTCTGGACTTAATGTAATGCGAGCCTTACTTTCTCTTCTGACTTATGCTGGCTGTTTGTTCATTTGCTCGTTATCCACTTTTTTTTTTTTTTTTTTTTTACTTGTATAATTTTAACTTCAATTGTATCTCGGCCAATCGTGGCATCAATTATTATAATGAGAGGGCATCTATGCTCGGGCGGACCTTTCATGTCCTAAGGACCAGGTAGAATTTCTTCGAAGTAGACGCTTAGGATCTTTTTGAAGTAGTTAGTTTCCCCATAGGCTTAAGTCCGAGGACCATGCAATGCCTTGGTTCTGTCTAACACTTGGTCTTCTGAAGTAGTTAGTTTCCCCATAGGATTGAGTCCGAGGACCATGCAGTGCCTTGGTTCTGTCTAACACTTGGTCTTCTGAAGTAGTTAGTTTCCCCATAGGATTGAGTCCGAGGACCATGCAATGCCTGGGTTCTGTCTAACACTTGGTCTTCTGAAGTAGTTAGTTTCCCCATAGGCCTGAGTCCGAGGACCATGCAGTGCCTTGGTTCTGTCTAACACTTAGTCTTCTAATAGTTAGTTTCCCCATAGGCCTGAGTCCGAGGACCATGCAGTGCCTTGGTTCTGTCTAACATTTCTGTACTTCTGTAAGTAGCTAGTTTCCCCATAGGTTTGAGTCCGAGGACCATGCAAGACCTTGGTTCTGTCTAGTACCCAGGTATATTTGAGTGGTTAGTTTCCCCATAGGTTTGAGTCCGAAGACCATGCAAGACCTTGGTTCTGTCTAGTACCCAGGTATATTAAAGTGGTTAGTTTCCCCATAGGTTTGAGTCCGAAGACCATGCAAGACCTTGTTTCTGTCTAACACTTCTGTTCTTTTGTAAGTAACTAGTTTCCCCATAGGTTTGAGTCCAAGGACCATACAAGACCTTGGTTCTGTCTAATACCCAGGTATATTTAAGTGGTTAGTTTCCCCATAGGTTTGAGTCCGAAGACCATGCAAGACCTTGGTTCTGTCTAACGCTTCTGTTCTTCTGTAAGTAACTAGTTTCCCCATAGGTTTGAGTCCGAGGACCATGCAAGACCTTGGTTCTGTCTAGTACCCAGGTATATTTGAGTGGTTAGTTTCACCATAGGTTTGAGTCCGAAGACCATGCAAGACCTTAGTTCTGTCTAACGCTTCTGTTCTTCTGTAAGTAACTAGTTTCCCCATAGGTTTGAGTCCGAGGACCATGCAAGACCTTGGTTCTGTCTAGTACCCAGGTATATTTGAGTGGTTAGTTTCCCCATAGGTTTGAGTCCGAAGACCATGCAAGACCTTGGTTCTGTCTAACGCTTCTGTTCTTCTGTAAGTAACTAGTTTCCCCATAGGTTTGAGTCCGAGGACCATGCAAGACCTTGGTTCTGTCTAGTACCCAGGTATATTTAAGTGGTTAGTTTCCCCATAGGTTTGAGTCTGAAGACCATGCAAGACCTTGGTTCTGTCTAACGCTTCTGTTCTTCTGTAAGTAACTAGTTTCCCCATAGGTTTGAGTCCGAGGACCATGCAAGACCTTGGTTCTGTCTAGTACCCAGGGATACTGGCCGTTAGGACACGAGACATATAATCATGATAGGCAGAACATCTGAATCAAAAGAGACTTCTTCATTAATAGTAATACCTTTTTCAGGTTATTTACATTCCATGGACGAGGTACAGGTTTGTCATCTAAATCTTCTAAATAGTATGCTCCTATCCCTGCTACTGAGGTAATTCGGTAGGGCCCCTCCCAGTTGGGTCCCAGCTTTCCCCAAGAAGGGTTCTTGGCAGCCCCTACGACTTTTCTCAGCACCAGGTCCCCCGGTGCTAGTGGTCTGAGCTTTACATTGGCATCATACCCTTGTTTGAGCTTTTGCTGGTAATAGGCCAGCTGGATCATTGCTCGCTCTCTTCGTTCGTCTACCAGGTCCAGGCTCCGCCCCAGCAGTTCATCATTACTGCCTGGAGTGAAGGAGCTCGTCCTTAGCGTCGGGAAGTTTGTTTCCAGGGGGATCACCGCCTCGGCACCATAAGTCATGGCAAAAGGTGTTTCCCCCGTTGATCGCCGGGGCGTAGTCCGGTACGTCCAGAGAACGTGGGGCAGCTCCTCTACCCATCTCCCCTTGGCATCATCCAGTCTCTTCTTAAGCCCGTTGACGATGACCTTGTTGATGGCCTCGACCTGTCCGTTTCCCTGAGGGTAGGCTGGCGTCGAGTATCTGTTTGTGATCCCAAGTTCGCAACAGTACCTCCTGAAGGCCTTGCTATCGAATTGGAGCCCATTATCCGAGATGAGGGTATGAGGGACCCCGAATCGTGTAACAATGTTCCTCCAAAGGAATTTCTTTACGTCTACGTCCCTGATGTTGGCCAGTGGCTCGGCCTCGACCCACTTGGTGAAGTAATCCGTGGCCACCAACAGATACTTCTTATTCCTTGGTGCTCTAGTGAAAGGTCCTACAATGTCCAAGCCCCATTGGGCGAACGACCATGGACTGGACAAAGGATTGAGGACCCTTCCTGGCTGATGGATATTTGGGGCGAACCTTTGGCACTGGTCACACTTCTTGACATACTTCTGGGCCTCTTACTGCATCCCCGGCCAACTGTATCCTTGTGTGACGGCTCGGTGAGCCAGGGATCTCCCCCCTGTGTGGCTCCCACAGATTCCTTCTTGCAGCTCTTCGAGCAAAAATTCTGCCGCTTCGGGGTGGACGCACAGCAAATATGGCCCAGTGTAGGAGCGCCTGTATAGTTTGTAATCCTCGGACAACCAGAACCGAGGAGCTTTTCTTCGTATCTTTTCTACCTCTGACCTCTCCTCAGGCAGGACATCATCTTTGAGGAATCTCACTATAGGGTCCATCCAGCTGGGACCCATCTCAACCTGATGGACGGGGATCGCTCCCTTTGGCACTTCACTCACCCTTTCCAGATGCTCCACAAGTATGATCCGAGGTAGAGCCTTCGCCGAGGAGGTTGCGAGTGTGGCTAATGAATCGGCATGGCTGTTCCCACTCCTAGGAATATGGGACAAGCTGAAGAGGCCAAACTCCAACTGTAAGCGCTTGACTTGGCTCAGGTATTCTTGCATTCTCGAATCTCTGGCCTCCATCTCCCCCTTTACCTGTCCTACCACCAACCTCGAGTCTGAGAACATCTCTATCGACTTTCCTCCCATCTTCTGTACCATGACCATCCCTTGCAGTAATGCCTCATATTCGGCCTCGTTATTTGTGGCCGTGAATCCGAGCCTCAGGGACTTCTCTATGACATGATCTTCAAGGGATACTAGGACCAGCCCCACTCCGGACCCCCTTTGGTTTGCCGCGCCATCAACATATACTTTCCAACATGGTGACTCCGGGATGGAGATTGTCCCAACTGACTTCTCATCACAGCTCTTCTCCTCGGCTGTCACTTCTACGACTGGTTCAGCGAACTCGGCCGTCAAATCTGCCAGAACCTGGCCTTTTATGGAGGTCCGGGGCATGTACTTGACGTCGAAAGCCCCTAGAATTGTGTTCCACTTCACGATTCTTCCTGTGTAGTCAGCGGTCCGGAGTACAGACTTCAAGGGCAATCGGGTTAGGACAACCACCGTGTGAGCTTGGAAGTAATGGGGGAGCTTTCTCGTGGCGTGGACCACATCCAGTATGGCTTTCTCTAAGGGTAGGTATTTGACCTTCGCTTCGTGCAGCGACTTGCTGACATAGTAAACTCAATTTTGAACGCCATTGTCTTCCCGTACCAGTACTAGGCTCACTGCGTGGGGCGCCACAGCAAGGTATGCGTATAGGACCTCGTCGGCCTCGGGATTGGACATGATAGGGGGTCGGGATAGATACTCCTTGAGTTGCTGGAAAGCTACGACACAATCCTCGGACCACTCAAATCCTTTCCACTTGTTGATCAGGAGGTAGAAGGGCCTGCACCTGTCAGCCGACCTGGAAATGAATCGGTTCAGCGCCGCGATCATCCCAGTAAGCTTTTGGACCTTTTTGGGGTTCTACGGAGGCTTCAAATTATGAATGGCCTTGATTTTGTCAGGGTCAACTTCAATCCCACGGTGGGTGATCATGTATCCCAAAAACTTGCCAGAGCCTACGCCAAACGAGCATTTTGAGGCATTAAGGCGGAGCTTGTGCTTTCTCAGGACGTCAAATGTGCGGCCGAGGTCCCCCAAGTGTTCGGACACCAGTTTGCTCTTCACCACCATATCATCAACATAGACCTCGATGCTCTTGCCCAACATCGGCTCAAACATTCTCGTCATCATCCTCTGGTAGGTGGATCCGGCGTTTTTCAGGCCAAACGGCATAACCTTGTAGTGGTAGTTCCCAATGGGCGTCACAAAGGCTGTCTTCTCTTGGTCCTCCAAAGCTAGTGGGATCTGATGATAGCCCTGAAAGGCATCTAGGAAGCTCATCCGAGGATGGCCTGCCGTCGCATCTACTAGCTGGTCTATTCGTGGCATTGGGAAGGGGTCCTTTGGGCATGCTTTGTTCAGGTCCGTGAAGTCTACGCAAACCCTCCACTTCCCACTTTTCTTTTTGACCACCACGGTGTTGGCCAACCATTCGGGGTAAAAGACTTCTTTGATAGCCCCCGCGCGCTTAAGCTTATTGACCTCTTCCCTGATTGCATCAGCGTGCTCCTTTGACGGGCGCCGGGGTGGCTGCTTCTTGGGGATCACGGATGGGTTGACGTTAAGGTGGTGACAGATGAAGGATGGATCAATCCCAGGGGCATCGCAGGGGTCCCATGCGAACACGTCAAGGTTCCTTTTGAGGAACTCAAGTAACTCTTCCTTCTCCCGGGGAGGCAGCTGGGCCCCGATCTGGAAGAACTTCTCCAGGTCATCGTCAATTACCACCTTCTCCAAGTCCTCACATTTAGTATCCTCGGCAGCTGTATCAGGAGGCGCCACCAGGGTCTTTGATTGCTATAAACCTTCCTCGGCGGGGGCCGAGGGCTGTGCATCAAGCCGATAGGATATGGCGGCCACCGTGCACTGCCTCGCTGTGGGCTGGCAACCTCGGATCTCTAGAACCTGATCTCCTGATGGGAATTTCACCTTCTGGTGCAAGGAGGAGGCAACGCCCCCCAAGGTGTGTAGCTAGGGTCTTCCTACGATGGCCGTGTAGGGGGAGTATGTGTCCACCACTACAAAGTTCACCTCCACCACCTCTGGGCCTATCTGTATGGGCAGCCTGATCATGCCCTTTGGGATGACGAGCTTTCCGTCGAAGCTCATTAGGGGGGAGCTATAAGGTGTCAGGTCCTCCGGTTTTAGCCCCAGCCCCTTGTAGAGGTCTGGATACATGACCTCGGCTGCGCTGCCACCATCCACCATCACTCTTTTCACGTCGTAGCCCCCGATTCTGAGGGTGACGATTAGAGCGTCATCGTGGGGTTGGGTGGTCCCAATCTTGTCCTCCTCCGAGAAACTCAAGGCTGGGGGAAAACTCCTCCTGGCCCTCTTCGGCCCTGTCCGGGAGTCCTCGGCAGGCAGTTGGGCTACGGACAACACTCGCGAAGGGCGTGCGCCTGTTCGTCCCAGCGGGCTGCCCCATGGCAGCGTCCCTCCGAGGCTCTTGGTAGGTTTAGCCTTGCTGGCCGCTGGAATGGTGCAGAAGGTGCTTCAGCTTTCCCTTCCGGACTAGCTGGTCCAGGTGGTTCCAGAGGTTCCTGCAGTCCTCCGTGGCATGTCCGTGGTCCTGGTGGTATTGGCAGTAACGGTTCTGGTTGCGCTTATCAGGTTCCCCAGACATCTTATTCGGCCACCTGAAGTATGGTTCGTTCTTTATCTTTTCCAGCACCCTATGTACGGGTTCTCGGAATACGGCGCCGACAGTCTGGGCATTGGTCGCCCCAGATTGCCCACCGAAATCCCTCCTCGGGCGGGCGTTGCTATACCGGTCCGACCTGAAATCCCTCTTCTCCTGAGGGATAACCTTCTCCTTCCCCTTGCCCTGTAGCATATCTTCCTCCACCCGCTTGTATTTATCGATCCGATCCATCAATTGCCTCACGCTGGTGGCGGGCTTTCCAGTTAAGGACTTCCTCAGGCCGTGCCCCATTGGTAGTCCATTCTGGAATGTATTGATGGCGACAGCGTCATACTTGCCATCCAGCTCGTTGTAAATTTCCCAGTACTTGTCCGAGTAAGCCTTGAGGGTCTCCCCGTCACCAATGGATAGGGATAGTAACGCGCTCATGGGCCGAGGAGGCCTGCTGTTCGTATTAAAGTGGGAACCAAAAGCCTGGGTCAGCTGCCTGTACGAGTCTATGGAATTCGTCCTTAGACCGTTGAACCACCTCATTGCCACAGGTCCCAAGCTGGATGGGAAGACTTTGCACATCAGCGCCTCGTTCTTAGAGTGGATAGCCATCCTCTGGTTGAACTGGCTCACATGCTCCACGGGATCCGTTTTGCCGTTGTAAGTAGTGAAGGTTAGCTGCTGGAACCGCCGAGGAAGCACTGCCTCCTCTATACGACGCGTGAAGGGCGACTTAGAGAGCCGATCCAGCGCCTTGCTCATGGCGTCACCCCCTAAGCCCCTGGGAGTTGGGCTGTCACGCCTACGCCTCTGGTAGCGCTCCTCCTCGTGGGAGAAAGTCTCACTGGGGGGCATTCTTAACCTTTGCCTGTATTCGTCATCACTTTCGTCGTCAGAGGGTAGGTCAGGGCTGGGTTCGAACCGTCTTCGCTGCGCACGGTGCAGCTTCCTCTTCAGATCATCTATCTCGCGCTGCATGGCCACCTTATCATCCTTTCTTTGGGAAGCGTGGCTATGGGCCTCTTCCGATCGCGTGGCGTGGCCATTGTCGCGCTTCTGGGGAACGTGCCCGTCCCGGCGGGTTTGGCTTCCGCTCACTGTTGAGGTATGCACGCTTCCTTCTCGAAATTGTCTGTTCTCGTTCTGACCGCCCCCGGGGTCGCCATAGTTACCCTGGTGCCGGGATTTAGCCGGTTCAGGTCGATGGGGATTTCCTTGGTGAGGGCCTGATCCTACCATGCTTGGCTGTTGTCCTTACTAACGCACAAGTTCTCCCCACAGACGGCGCCAATTGTAGGGACCGGTTTTGGGCACTTCTACGGGTTGAGAGAGTGGACCCAAGCCCAGCTAACCCTGCAATGAATTTATAGAGAATGGGTTCAAGAACTAGGCCCTAGTGAGGAATGCAGCGGCCATGCATGGTCATACGTGAGTGCTTAATAACTTAAACGTTAACTGGGATGCACAATAATGCTCCTCGGACTGGCCTTTCAGAGCTTGGAGTTCTTATTATTTCTTTGAAGAATGGTTACAAGGTTTGAGAGAATACAAATCGCTACAGTTCTTCCTAATTCTGGTTTCTCCCTCCCCCCTTTCAAGAGGGACTCCTTACATTATATACATCTCTCTCAGTTGATCCTAGCCCTACATTTGTTGATCAGCTAGGCCACCACTTGAGAACCTGTCCCATCAGCCGCATTCCCATTCCTCCTGTGGGTTGCAGCGCCCAAGACAGCACTGTTCAGGGGTCCTATCCTCATTAATGCGGCCAGGGCGTTAGTTGAGGGCATTTAATGTGGAGGTGACAGTTCATCTAGGATTTGCTCCTCCACCATGCCTCCCTTGCTGGCGCTTGGTACGTGCTATTTGCTCCTTGGATGCTCAGGGAGACTCCCCTTGATGATGTGCTGCTTGTCCACTTTCTGATCCCGGACGTCCGAGGAAGTTATCATCCTCGGCACCGTTTTCCGGGCAACTGGGCTTTACACTTTCGTCCTCGGACCTTGGACGCATCCTCGGCGTGGGCCTTTGGGCCTGGTTCGAAGTGGGGCGGGGTTGCCTGACTCTTTCTGGCCCCACAATTACAATCCAACCCATTACCCACATGTTTACAATGAATAAATAAATACATCAAAAATTTTTATTTTTTTATTTTTTTTACACAGTTACATTTGGTTAAATTAAAAATGTAAGATGTATACAAATTGAAGGGATAAAATATAATTACAAAATAAAAATTCTAAAACATGAAATGAAGAATATGCTTAGCAATTGAAATTTTGAAACTGGTAGAGATTTATAAATCCCAAACACCATTTCTCATCACTGGGAAACCAAATCCTAACCAACCCACCAAAAATATATTAGTCACAAACCATCAATATTGACATGGAATAGTTGAAGAATAACATAAAAATGAAAGAAATAAAAGGAAAAATTGGCATCAAAGGAAATTTTGATTATGCTAATACATTGGTGATTTTTACAAAGGAGAGAGAAAAATTGGATATGCTTGGATTCCTTGCCATTGCCCTTGTCATTGCTTGTGATTAATCATGCAAAGCTAGAAATCGTATCAACAAATTAAAAATTTTAGAAAGGAAAAAAAAAAAAAAAAAAACCCTAAAAAGGAGAAACTTAAAAAGAAAAAATAAGTGATAGTAAGAGGGCATACTGTAACTGTGATTTAGCCATTTTATTTTATAATTTGAGAAGAATACAAATATTCATTACATTAAAGAAAAGAAAGAATTACAGATGGCCATTAGACTGAACTTCCGCAATATTAGCAATACAATCAAACACATCCTTAAACTAAATGGAAGGACTATCTAGAAACATTGCAGCGTTGTTAGCTATCCGGTGTGCAATCTTGTTAACTTGAGCTTGACATGGTCAGACTTCCATGCTCATAAATCTGATACAGCAAGCTTTGCATCCTCTTTGAGATGGACGATCCTTTGATGTATTTTCTACTTGACTACTGAAAGAATTTATAACTGATAAAGAGTCACTTCGAACATTGTGAGCATTTGTAATAGTGATTTAGTCTAGCTGGAAGTATGCTAAGATATAGTTGTGTAAAGAAGAAAAGAGAGGGAAATCAAAAGGGGCAGGTAATTGAAGGGTTTGAAATTCTGGATAGCCAATTGAATTGATGGGGGAAGTGGAAGATTTGAGAGAGAGAGAGAGAATAGTAACTATAAAAGGATGGCTAAGTTATCAAAGAAGGGCACCACTTTGCAGAACCTCATGCTCTCTTGCATGAGGTCTTTGCTTATATATATATATATATATATATATGACATGATGAAGATTATTGGGAAATTTTGACCCCAATTTCATAGAATTAACCAATTTTAAAGTCAAGTTGTTAATTAGATATATTATGAATAGTTCTTGCTTAAACAAACAAACATCAATATCATGCACAACAGAATAGTAAATAATACAAAATATGATGACATAGGAAAACTAATGAAACAAACTAATTTCATAGTAAAAAACTAGGGGGAAACCTACCAAAATAATCAATCAACTATAGTAAAGAGAAGTTTAATATCTAGTAGAAAACCTTTGTCCCTAAACTCTATAATCAAAGTAGATGAATTTACAGTAATAACCTTCTACTGCATTAGAACCTCTGAACTCTTCAATATATGAATGCCTTGAACTTCCAAATGACTCTTCAATAGATGATGTGCCTGCAATCATAACAAGAACCTTTGAATGACTCCAAGAACTTCTTGAAAGTTTTCTTTATAGTAACAAGTCTATGGTGGTTGCTATGGCTTCAGTTTCTTCATCAAATGAACTTCAAATTTAATTTGAAACTTTTGGTATGATTAATTTGAGAAAGCTTGGTTACAAAAACCATAGCTACACAAATGATGTGTTTCTCTCTCTCTAACAATTTTTCTAATAGATGACTTATAATGTCCTTTAAATACTTATTCAAACAGATCTCACTTCGAGCTTCAAAAAGACAAGTTATGGGCTTTTTCGCGTTATCGATTTTTATTGAAATGCGAAGCTCGATAGATCGATAGATATCGAGCTAGATATAGAGGAGGAAAAAGGTAATCTTGATAGATCGAGAAGTATTAAGGAGGTATCGAGATAACTAACGAGAGGTATTGAGCTAGTTATGAGGTACATGCTGAAAATGCACTTTTCTTGAGCTAATCTTCAATTTCAACTTTAAAAAACATCAAAACTCAATAAAAGAACATAATTTGTCATGGTTTGACAATACCAAAACACATAAACCTAACAATCTCCCCCTTTGTCAATCCATGACAAAATCTCAAGTACAAAAGTAAGCTCAATACAATAATAAACAGATTACAAAGAATGAACCCCATATTCAAATACACTAGTCTAATCTTTTAAAAAAAAAAAAAAAAAAAAAAAAAAAAATTCCCTAGAAATCATAGCATAAACTAGAATTGATTGTCTTGATTGGCTCCATACTCGTCTTTCTGAAAGCACTTAACAAACACATTATGCGCACTATGTGGAAAGCAATGACAGATAATAAACAAGTAAAGCTCAAGATTATGTATACAGTATACCATTAAAAAATGGGTACATAACCCTAAAGTACATATTGCTCTCCTCCTAAGCAAATAAAACACATTTCCACCTTAAACAAACATTTATTACTCCCCAAAACATGTAGAATCTCTAAAAACCACATTTTCTCCCCTTTTTTTGTCATGATTGACATGGGGCACAAAAAGCTATAAAGTTTCACAAGGGAAACATAAAGATGATCAATGGGGCATAAAGAATCCATAAACAAACATGAATAGAATGACAACAAGAAGCTATGGAAACTAAGGCGACAACACATACATGGAATGCAAACAAATAAAACTCCCTACCCTCCTTCCCCACCTACACCCCCCCCAAATTGTAAAAACAACTTTTTCCCATTTTAAAATGATAAAACAACTGTTGGAGAAAAACTTTTTGAGGATATATATATATTAAACACATGAAAAAATGACTTAGGAAAAACCAATGAATCAAACTAGTTTCACAGTAAATAAATTAAAAAAAAAAAACTTAGGAAAATCTTCCTAAAAGGCAATCCACTCTAGTAAAGAAAAGTTTAAAATTTGGTTTAAAAAAAAAAAAAGCTGTCCTTAGACTCTACAAATCCAAGTAGATGAACTTATAGTAGAAACCTTCTATTGCATTAGAACCTTTGAACTCTTCAATATATGAACGCCTTGATAAATGACACACTTGCAATCACAACAGGAAACTTCAAATATCTCCAAGAATTTCTTGAAGGTTTTCTTCACAGCAACAAGTCTTTGTGCTTTAGCTTCTTCATCAAACAAACTTTAGATTTACTTTGAAACTCTTTGGTATGTTGAATTTGAGTGAACTTGGTTACAAAATCTCTAACCGCACAAATAGACTCTCTCTCTCTCTCTCTAAAAGCCTTCTAATAGATGGCTTATAATGTCCTTTAAATATTGGTTCAAACGGATCTCAATTTAGACATCAAACAAACAAGTTTTGTGCTTTTTCGCGTTGCTGATTTTTGTTGAAACGTAAAGCTCGATAGATCGAGAGGTATCAAGTTAGCTATCAACATGTCATAAGGTAATCTCAATAGATCGAGAGGTATCAAGATAGTTATTGAGAGGTATTGAGCCAACTATCAAGGTACATGTTGAAAATGCACTTTTCTTGAGCAAACTTTGTATCTTTAACTTGATCTTCAATTACAACTTTAAGACACATCAAAATTCAATAAAGTAACATAATTTAACATGGTTAACAATACCAAAACACATGAAACTTACAAAGATGTTGTGGATCCAAAAGCATATATATATATATATATACATATCCACCATAAGAGCATATCTAACAATCTCTTCAATTTTTTTTTTCCTTGGATATTTTCATTCTGTAAATTTGGATGAAAAATTGGTTGGAAAAGCCTTCTTGAAGATGCTCTAAAGATGTAGTGAATTGTGATTTGGCTAAAAAGGCCATTAGAGTATTTGCTTTACAAAGATAAGGAAACACTTTACTGGATATATATAGTATGTCTAGTTTGGACTGCTCTTGGACAATCTGACTGTAGAAGGATAAAACAAAAAATTATATGGATGTGTTGATGGGTTCCACTCACCAAACAGGTTGTATGCTCTTCACACTTACGGAACAAGTTAAAGCTGATTTCTCATATTATTGGTCCACATATTGGTCCTACTCTACAACTTCATCTTACATGAACTTACCAATAGTTTATTCTTTTTAATTTTTTAATTTTATTTTATATTGTTTTAAATAGTCTAGAACCTCATTTTTATTTCCATTTTATCCCTATATTTTACTAACATATTGGAAAGAAGTAGAGGTGTAATCGTGTTTGTCTAGAATCTTCTATGCACACAAAGAAGTCTTGGCCAATAATGGTCTTTTATCTCTACGCATTCTTGTTGCCAAAGTTTCCACATTTCTCTATCCACATTCAATTTCATCACTCTTTTAAGTTTACTCCTTGCTCACTAAGGAGGAATATTCAGCATCATAATTCATAGGTAGTAAAAGGCACCCCTCTTCTTGTTAGTTTCAGTGTGGGGTAGCTTTATATATAACTTTATATTATGATACGATAATAGAATGGAGTAATATTCCGATCAAAATTTTTTAATTACACTTATAAAATTATATTTATACTCTTTATGGTTTTACTTAACATTCAATTAAGTATAATTAAAGTAATTGTGTAATTAAAATCATTACCCTTTGTTCAAAATTACTATCTCCATAAATAATTTTTTTTTCTTAAATTGACGATATCTCCCCCAAATATTAAATTTTAAGCACTTACAAAATTCACTTACTTAAATAAAATGATGATATATAAAATAAGCTTGAATGGAACTAGGGTTCTTTTAAATCCCGAAAATTATATATGAATGTATTAAATATTGTAATAACCTTATTTTCAATGTACAAAAGCAAAAGATCATCTTCTATATATATATTTTTTAATGCGATACTTAATTTTGATAATATTAATAACTAAAAATTCCCATTTCATAGCAGCAATAAAAACTAGAAGAACGAGTATAAGTGCAATGACTGCATAAACACGTTGATAATCAAAATAGTTTTTAGCACAATTAAAAAATATTTAGTAATTTTTTGAAACATTATGCCGAACTAAATTATGCTCATAATGGTGTGCTTCTTTAGGATTCAAAGTTGAGCATACTACTAAATTGATGAATTAATTATTATTTATCTATTAGTAAAGGGTCTTTTTTGTTCCAAGAGGGGCCACTGGCCACAAATATAGGTCACATGATCCTTTTTTTTTTTTTTTTGGTGTGAGTCCGCCTTCAACTTGAGGAAGTAGTTTTCAATAATTTTTGGGACGGGGTATATAAATTTTTTTAACCAAATTTTCTTATTTTATATTTCTATTTACCATTAAAAAAAATAAAATTTCATGAGGGCATGGCCCTCCTCATTTTCAAGAAGTTCCTTTTCTGAAATTAGGGCTCATTGTGATCTCATACATAATCAAGAGTTACCTAGGACATGTTCAATAAGGGACTAAAGGACATGCTTGAACAACAAATTCATATAATCTAATCCGATATGATTCACACAATTGTAAGTATCCAAATCTATCGTGTAAAAGTTTGATAAAAAATTCATATTATAATTCTAACATTCCCTCTTCTGAAAGTTCGATAAAATATTTATATTATAATTCTAACACTCCCCTTTTGTAAGGTTTAAAGTATAAAATTTTATAAAACTTGATATTCAAATACATACTATCTGTTGTGATACCGCAATAAATAATCAATGGTATAATCGAATTCAGACAATTTGTGTATTTGTGCTGACCCTTCCACACTCTAATATCAAAACCCAATCATGTACTGCCACCTCACAACTTTGCTGACATGTTCTCAAATTTCTGGCTTGGAGGTGTGTGAAGTTTCTGTAACTCTCACACTTAGATCCTTGTCCTCAAAGGCTTAGACGCTGATAGTCTTACAGAGTCTTTCAATCTGATAAGGAAATTTTGTACTTCGAAAAAAAGAAAAGAAAAGAATGTATAGAAAAAAGTGTGGCAAAATGAAAAAGAACAACGTTGTGGTTTTCTCTCTAATCTTGGTCACTACGTTTCACAACAAAAGAATAAAGGTAAAACGAAAAACAGACCTTTGACAATGTTCCTTGGAAAGCAATCATATTACGCCACGTGTCAATTACCTTAGATAATTAATGTCTGCGTCAGGTTAATATAAACAGAGACACAGAGAGAGCAGAGAGACAGACTCTCTCTCTCTCTCTGCTTTCTCTTAGCTCTGTCTGTATATAGTTGATCATGAGCCCTACTTCTTTCGCTGCAGCACAATTGTTCTCTCTGTGTTTTGCTTTTAAGGTGAGACTCTTTTGCTTACTTTCAATTATTCACTTCCATTTCTCTTAATTACACATTCGTATATAATGCATGGTTGAAGAATCAAGAATGTGAAGCTTCTTCATTAAAATAAAAGCAAAAGAAGAATTTGAACCTTCTTTCATGCTGGTTTTGAATTGTTTGATTTCAATAGTAAGGAAAGTTTTGGTTTTTGAGTATATTGCTGTCAAATTGTATTGTTTCCATAATGTAACTAGACAACATAATTTATGGCTGTATTCATTTTTTATTTAATGTTTAGGTTATTATTTTTTTATTTTTTATTTCTTTGAAGTATATTAATTTGCATTGAATAAATTTTTAGTGAATGTGTTCTACTTTCTTAATTCACACTGTTGACTCTGTGTACTGATGACTTATTTTGAACATGATAGTTGCAGATTTGAAAATGGCTTTGATTATTTGATTGCAACAATGATGTTGCAACCATTGAGTTTTGAGCATGACAGTGAGCAAAATTTGATGGTAAATTCAAATCAACATGCTTGTCTACACTCCTGCGATTTGATTTTCACTTTCAAATGCAAATGAAAGCAGAGTTTTTTTAAGTAGCTTTCTAATGTTTTTCTGTTTATTTTATTTTTTGGCTCCATTTTTTTTCTTCTTGAAATATATCTTTGCAGTCACTTTGGTTTAGTTTTGTGGGTTCTCTCTTAATATTTATATGAAAATAATTCATGTGTAAGGTGCAGTGACTTGTAAAACCTGAAACCGCTACGACTTGGCTAGGCTGTTAATATTTATGCAGTTGATTGTACGCTGATAGGCTTTAGAGATATGGTTTTAAAATTTTGTTTAGTTCTTTCCCCTCCTTGGCTAATGGTCTTGCTGGTTGCAACCAATCAATGGAAAGACTAGCTTCATCAAAGTATTTAAAACTATTCCTTTAAAGTGTTATAACCTGCAAGTGGACATCTTAGAAAGATTTGGGAAAAAAAAAGGGGGGGGGGGGGGGGGGGGTGTTGCTAATTGAAACCCTTTCAGATTGCTTGTTATCTGTTTTTATTGAAGTTATCTTCATGGTTTTTGAACTTTTTCAATTGAAGACTCTAATTGGAAATGTAATTCTAATGACAACCAAATTGCAGATTTCTGAAATTAGTCTCCTTGGCTAATCAACACCTGTTTCTGTGTTCTGGACAATATAGCATGTGTACGTTTTTAGACCCCTTAAAACACAAGTTGTTTAACCTAGTTATTTAGCCAAGTGACTACTTAGATAAATTATTCAGATTTAGGTTAACACAAGAAAATCATATTATGTAAATAATGTGGAAATATAAAGAACACACGATATGATAACCCAAGAAAACCAAACCAGTAAAAAACCTGAGGAGGATTTAACCTAACTATCCTCAAGGTAAAACAGATCTATTATGAAAGAATTGAAGTTTGTACAATAGAACTTAGACCACTAACATCTTATTGCTACCTCGAGTAGAAAACTTACTACCACGACCACGTGACAGCTCCGAGTCCACGAACTACTTCTTTCCTTGATCTATTGCAACCATAAGTTCTCCTACTTGTGACTTTGAGACTTCACTCAAAGGTTTCAAATCTTTTTTAAGTTCTTTATGCAGCAACTGAAGCGATCACCAAGTTCTTGACATGAATCTTGATCTTGATAACTCTAAGTGTGTATGAAAGTAAACATTTCTAGATCTCACAAGAGATTCAACACACAGCACATCAAAGACTTCTAAACCGAAGTTAGGGTTTTTCCTTATAGTTGGAGTAAAACATAAAACCCTACACGTCATATGGGCTTGGGCTGAATTGGAAATTCTGCAAAAAAATAAATCTGCACAAGATTCGATCGATCAAGTCTAATTTTCGATCAATCGAGCCTTGCAGATTTAGTCCAATAAATTCTGCAAACACTCGTTTCCAATTTTACAAATAAACACACTTTGAGCAGCCTAAACCTAGACTCTAATGTTTTAATCATGGTTTGCCAACACATTACAAATTGCAGTTCTAATACATTTAATTCCTAAAGTCTTAGAATCCAACAAACTCCCCCTTTAGCAATCCGTGACAAAACACATCACAAAAATGAAATGCTCAAAGTTTAAAAACAACCCATTCAAATTAAACAGCCTTAAATACAATTCAGCCTAATTCCTATCTATTAGTTGCCAGTGTAGACAGTAGCCACGACTGAATTAACCTGTAAATTCCTGAAACACTCAACAAACACATAAACGCATATACCAAAATAAATTATTGATTTCACATAACATAACATAAGACATATACCATGAATAACCTCACAATATAAATCAATAACCAATGTATCATATGTGAAACAAGAAACAATAAAAGAAACATAAAACATAGTGTCTCTCCCTAACATATACAACCCATAAGAGATAAATACATCATAGAGCCAAAAAGAATACACCTCATGAGCTAAAAAAAAAAAATGAAATACATCAAAGAAGTTGATAGGCCAAAAACGTATTATTGACCCCTTGTGATTAAATGAATTGATTAATTAGCCAAGTTATTAATTAATCATGTTAACATGCAAACGCATGGTAGCATAAACAAATCACCAATTAAACTAAGTATGCAGTTGAAAATAAATTGACACGGTGATTTGTTTACGCATGGGGAAAACTTACATGGCAAAAACCCCACTGGGTGATTTTAAGGTTACCACTCTCAAAATTCCACTATTATCACAACAAGTAGTTACAACTAAAAGAATCACAGTACCTTATACCAACCTATAGTTGAACCTTTACCCCAATACCTAATTGGACTTGTTCGATAGTGACAATTTCTCCTTTTGATGCACGGCTCCCAGTACGTGACTAACCAATTGCGCGGATCCCAGTACGCAACTTCAATCACCAACTAGAGAAGGTTGCTGGTTGCAAAGTTCTTCAGTTCATCCACACGATGAAGATGAAGAAGATGCTTGGTCACAAAACCCTACGGTGTACAAACACAGCAACTTCTTCACAAGAATGATGAACTAGGGCAAAACTTGGTCTCCGATCACAATTTGCTTGAATAGACTTTGCTCAATGCTTGTGCAACTTATGAACACTTTGATGGCTCTTAAAATAATCCTTTTATACGTCTAGGGTTAGGAGAAAGAAGGCCCAAAGACACATTCATGGATCCCAAGAAAACATAATAGAAAAATCTGTTTTTCTTAAACCTCAACAGATAGAAGCTATAGAGAAGCTATCGAGCAGGTGTCGAGCCACGGGGCTGGAACAGCTTCTTGAGCTCGGTAGATGCTAGCTGTCGAGTTTTAATGAACTTGCACTTTTCAGCTTGTTTCTTGGATATACTTGAATGACTTTAACACTTGATCTTGAAACCTTGTTTCTTGAAGTATTAAAAACACCTAGATCTACCAAATTACAAGTAAAGTGTGTTTTGTCAAAGGATTAACCAATTACATAAAAGAACGACATATGTTCTTAACAAGTGAAACTCATATGTCCTAACAGAAGCTCCTAGGTACAATCTATCAAAAAAAAACCAAAACTCTCCCTATCTCCATACACATATACATATATACTCCCCTTTTTTGTGACGAATTGCCAAAACGCAATCATGACTCATCATCAAAAGGTGGAGGTTGCAGAGTAGAACCTCTAGCACTCACCAAATTTGCTTGTAAAGCTTGGAGCTTAGTGAGGACATCCAAAAGAAGCTGACCATGTGCCGCCTGAATGGTCATGACAGTATCTAGCATGCTCCGCAAGGACGAGTCACTCGACGAAGAAACAGGAGGCTCAACAGCAGCTGTAGGGTCTACAAACTTCTCAGCAGTGGGGTCACCAGATGTAGGAGGCCTAGATGCACCTATAGAAGACTCGACTCTAGGGCGCTTAGAGCTAGCTTTCAACTGAGCTGCTCTTTGCCTAAGAAATGTGGCACCTATGGGAGCTATAATATGTACGGGCTCAAACGCGAGAAAATCCTCTAAACCTAAATCTATCAAAATCCTATGAATAAAAAACGGAAAGAAAAGACCATGAGATTTTGCATTGCTCCTATAAACCTTAACAAGAGAACGAATGAAAAGAGTAGGAAAACTCATAAGAGCATCGGTAATTAGGGCATATAAAAATGCACATCTCTCAATGGGAATGGTGTGAAGATGAGAGATAGGCCAAATGGAATGACAAGAAATTCGAAAAAACAAGTAATTGAGCTCAGTAAGCTTATGAGAAATGACATGAGGATCAGTACCCTAACTAATGGTAGTACCGATGATAAAAGACATGATGTCATCAAGAGGAGGGGTCTCGATGTAAGGGTACACATGCTACTGTACCAAAAGGTACACCAAAAGCAGAGGCCACTACAGCTGGAGTAATGACATACTTTTCACCCCTTATTCAACTCCTCACATACTAAGTGTTGGAATCATCGGAGTGGATAGAGAGGTTCGAATAGAACTCTCTAATCAAAGCAGCCGGAGGAGGATGCTTGACCTCTAAGAGTGGCAACCAGCCCCTACGCTCAAAGTTCCTACGTATCTCCAGATCTAACTCATCTAGTATGACTTTACGCTCAGCCCAAATTGACCTAAAAATGTTAAGCATCTCATAGGGGTCTTGGTTTTTCTCAGTTCTAAATCTATCACTCTCAAAAGCAGGGGTAGAGGGGGTGGTGGTTTTCTTTGCTCTAGTCTTCCTAACCACGATGATAAGGGTTGGAAAGGAAAGACAGAAATAGAAAACAAAGAAAAAGAACCAAGGACAGACTGCATTAGAAAGGGTTAAAGCACAAAAATCTCAATAAATAACAATCTATATGACGCATGTAATGAATGCACATATGATGGATGCTCTAATGCATTGTAATTTTTTCAATTTTACTTTAAAAACCATCAATTGACTTGAACATAGATGTTTAGTTCAAAACCCCCAAATTTTGAAAAACCCAATTCCAAAAATTAAACCAAATTGATCAATTAATCATTACACTAGTTAGAAAACATCATATAATGACATAATCAATTAATTACACAAGTCAATTTCATCAATTTTAGCCCAATTGAACAAAATCCCTAATTTCACAAAGTTTCAAGCCCTAGAAATTTCAATTGTTCTTAAAACACCAAATTAACCAAATTAATGCATGGGAATCATGTTGACAACATCTAACAACAAAAACCCAGCGAACAATCTTGATTAAAAACAACTGAAATGATCTCAAATCCAAAAAATCCTTTGTTTGAAATTTTCAATGAAAATGCATGAAAAATGTGATTTTAATGAAAAAGAAAGGGTAAAAATGACTTAGTAGTGCTTGAAGACAAAAACTCTTGAAAGATTTGAGGAAGAAAACGACACAAATTGCTTTAGATTGGATCTGTCGAGAAAAATAGTGAGAGGAGTGTTTGAATAGTATGTAGAACACGTGAGAAAACTCTTTTTAAAACACCCACTGACCAATTTTCGATCGGCCGAAAATTAGCTTCGATCGATCGAAAATTAAATTCGATCAATCGAGCATCAATCAAGCACCAATCGAGCCAAGCAGATTCAAACCAAAGTTTTTATCGCATTTTTGATCAATCGAGAAACATATTCGATCGATCAAAAATCAAGAAAAATGTGTTTTTTGAAAAACAAAGCAATTTTATGCAGAAACTCCTTAAAACACAATATTTCATAAATGAAATACATGAATATGAGATTAAAAGTTTTTCAAAAACACTTGAATTCAACCCAGATCTTCCAAAAACAAGTTTTTTCAACTAATTTATCCCCAAAACTCAAACATTAAACATATTTTGCATCAAAATCAAGGAATTTATAATCTTGGATGGCCAAAACAAATTCACACACAATATCATGTACAAAGTTTAGCAAAGAATAACTTGTGTAGTGTGTGCAACTAGCAATAGCTTGAGATACATGTGAGGTAATATGTAGATAGCAATCAATCACATTTTCTACAAAATTCATCACATAAGTTTGAAAGAGACTATCACTTAAAGAGTTACAACATATAACTATCACATCTCCTAGAAAACAAGCCTGCAATCATGTAAGTTTCTTGATTTGCCTCATAATGTACACAAATTTTATTTCATTTTGTGAATTTATTAGATTAGCCAGATAATGTACACACCAATTTTATTTCTTGTGACATCTTGATTATAGCCAAATAATTTACACACCAATTTTAGTATTAATCCGAGGCTACACCTTATGTTCTTTTTGTGCATGTGCTACACTTTCTTGAGTACAAAATCTTATGATATGCACTAAAGTGTTCATGATTGGCTAGTAAACAGTGGTGAGATTGTTATTTATGCCTTTCTCATTAAGTTCAAGTCCTAACAATCAAAAGCATGTGACTTCAAAATCAAGATCATGTGATCAAAAACTATAAACAACTCCCACACAACATGCACTACATAGCTAAAACTAGCACAGTGCAGTAAAATAAGCTCATCCAAGCTAAATAAGGTACACAAGCATGTTATGTAAAAATAATATGGCCAACCTTGATTACAAGTCCAAAAAAAATAACACAAAACACATTTTTCCTTCCTTCTTTTTTATTTTTTTATTTTTAAAAGGAATAACAAAAACAACCTATCATGAAATGCATGAATGTTATGCAATGCAAATCCTAAAAGTAAAAAGAACACAAAACACCAAAAGAAGAATGGTCACAAAGAGTATTGAGATAAAACACAAGGACCAAGTCAGAAAGACTTAATTAGATTGAGCCTTTTGCATCCAAAACTTTTTAGATGCAATTCTTGCATTGGAGTTATTATTCAAATTAGAATGACAAGCAACTCCAAGATTGGTATAAAGGTTTAAAGCTTTTACCAATTCACCAATAAGTACCATAGGATTTTGTGCTTGAGGCACAAGTACTTTTGGCTTATTTGCTCGCTTAGCAGCTTGCAACTTGAAACATATTGGGCGAATATGCCCAGTCTTTCCACAAAAATGACAAACTCATAAAGGTCTATCATGCAAATTATCCTTAGGGAAGGTAGGATTCTTAGGCTTAGACTCTTTAAGATCAACCCCAATCTTCCTAGGAGGTGGTGTAACTTCTACTGGTTTGACAATCTCACTCTTGGAGGGCTCAGAAGAAGAAACAAAGTTTATGGAATGAGATTTAGACACAGAGATGCCATTTGTAAAACCTAGACTAGTTTTGTCTAAGGGAGACTTCTCAACACTCAACATGTGATCAAGTAGACCTATTAGTTTGTTCTCTAGCAACAAATAGTTCTAGTTCTAAGTTCTTTATCCTATCAAGCAACAACATGTTTTCAGTCTTCACCTTATCAGTCAATTCATTAGCATCAAACAATTTTGACAATAAATTTTGCTTATCAACCTCAAGGGAAGTAATTTTCTTTAAACCTAAGTCAACATTCATTGCATCCTTTGCAGCAACCTTGCAAAGTTTATTAAAAGCTTCTTGCAAATCAGCACTCTTAGAGAGTTCCCCATCAGAAGGGTTCTCTTCAACCACAATACTTTCATCAATTACAGCAGTAGCTGTGAAAGCAATGAAGTTTCCATCCTCATCACTACTAAACTCATGATCAGAAACTTCATCATCACTTAGGATTACAACCATAGTTTTACCCTTTGATCTCAAGAATGTAGGACATTCTGATTTCACATGATCACACCCTTGACAACCAAAACATTGTTGACCCAAAGAATTATTAGAGGTTTGACCTACTTTCTCTTTAGATTTATCAGTATTGTTCACTTTAGTGGGTTCATTCCTCTTAAAATTCCTAGGTTCAACATTGTTTTTACCTCTTGCCCTTCTGTTGTTGTTCCTAAGAAAGTTTCTAAAGTTCTTAGCAAGATATGCAATCTTTGTAGAAGAGAGATCACCATCAAATCCATTCCCATTAACATCAACTGACTAAAGAGCTATTGATTTGGTTTTTTTTTTTTGTCTTAGATAGGTCAAGCTCATAGGACTAGAGAGATCCTATAAGCTCATCAATAGGGATGGAGTCCACATCCTTGCTTTTAGTAATGACAGTCACTTTGGGTCTAAAGTCCTCAGTCAAGGATCTAAGTATTTTCCTAACAATCTTCGGTTGATCATAAATTTCACCCAAATTATAAGCAGAGTTAACAATATCATTTGGTTTAGCATAGAATTCATCAAAACATTCATCATTAAACATTCTAATACTTTCAAATCTAGTAGTTAACTGCTGCAGTTTGTTAATCTTAACTGCCTTTGTGCCTTCATGCACAGTTTGGAGAATACTCCGTGTAATATTAAAAGCGGCTGCTTCTTTTTGAGAAGTTGACCCTTTGCTTACAAGAGTAGTCGGTTTCTCCCATCCGTATTCAACAGAGTTCCAAACTCTCTCATCAATAGATTTCATGAATGCTTTCATCCTTACTTTCCAATAGGCATAGTTGTTCCCATCAAAGTGAGGTGGGATTACAAGAGAGTGACCATGTTCCACGACAACAGGGGTCAAGGATCAACTCTTAAATCAAAAGATCTAAAATACAAGAGCTAACCTGCTCTGATACCACTTGTACATTTTAGACCTCTTAAAGCACAAGTTGTTTAACCTAGTTATTTAGCCAAGTGATTACTTAGATAAATTATTTAGATCTAGGTTAACACAAGAAAATCATATCATGTGAATAATGCGGAAATATAAAGAATACACAATATGATAACTCAGGAAAACCAAACCGGTAAAAAACCTAGGGAGGATTTAACCTAGTTATCCTCAAGGTAAAACAAATCGACTATGAAAGAATTAAAATTTGTACAATAGAACTTAGACCACTAACATTCTATTGCTACCTCGAGTAGAAAACTTACTACTACGATCACGTGACAGTTCCGAGTCTACGGACTACTTCTTTCCTTGATCTACTACAACCACAAGTTCTCCTACTTGTGACTTTGAGACTCCACTCAAAGGTTTCAGATCTTCTTTAAGTTCTTTATGCAGCAACTGAAGCGATTACTAAGTTCTTGACATGAATCTTGATCTTGATAACTCTAAGTGTGTATGAATGTAAACACCTCTAGATCTCACAAGAGATTCAACACACAGCACATCAAAGACTTTTAAAATGTAGCTAGGGTTTTTCCTTTTATACTTGGAGTAAAACATAAAACCCTACACGTCATATGGGCTTAGGCTGAATTGGAAATTCTGCAGAAAAATAAATCTACACAAGATTCGATCGATCGAGTCTAATTTTCGATCGATCAAGCCTTGTAGATTTAGTCCAATAAAAACTGCAATCACTCGTTTCCAATTTTACAAATAAACACACTTTGAGCAGCCTAAACCTAGACTCTAATGTTTTGATCATGGTTTGCCAACACATTACAAATTGTAGTTCTAATACATTTAGCTCCTAAAGTCTTAGAACCTAACAGCATGGATAATACAGCATTGTACTTCGGGTATCAAACTTCAAGGGAAAAATTTTCTGTGCTACATTGCTACGGAAACAGGTAAATGTTTCTGTCATATATAATTTGGAAAAGAGAAAATTGTACTTCTGTTTCTCGTACCTTTCTGAAGAGTACAAGCTTGAAATCTCTTATGAGAACATTTGGTAGATTGAGCAATATCGTCCACATGGTCAAGCTAAAAAGTTTCTTCTAATTCAGATTAGCTGGTTAAAACATTAATTATAAATTTTCACAATTTGTTGCCCTCCATGCTTGTAGTTAACATTCAAACAAATAATTCTTGTCCTGGTTGTTTTCTTTGCAATGCTATGAGGAATAAATTGTCATGAGAGACAGTTATAACATGAAAATTTTTTATAAAGTAGGAAATGGTCAAATACATCACAATGTGTGGGCATGTTCATAGTCATGGAGACAGGCATAGAGTTAGTAATCATATTTCTCCCTTAATTATGGTTGTTTCTTGTAACAGAGATTGTGTGTGTGTGTTTTAACTTGTACTGAGTCTACTAATCATATATTTTAGCCTATAACTTTAACTTGTAACTACAGTTCGTAATTACGTTCTAAAGTGTTCCATGAAGATTTAAGGAATAATGCAAACTACTAACTATTTAAAAAGGGTGAAGAAATCCTTATATCATACAAACTATCTCTAGTATGTGGAAGTATATGGTGTAGAGCCACTAGTGAATATTGGAATTTGGTCTTCCTTGAACACAGGTGTTGTATACCCTCAAGATGAGACTTAAAATGACCTAATTTAGCCTTCTTAGCATGTGTGAGCATTCAGGCTACGCTATTCATTCCTTACTTTAAGGTTTTTCCCAACTAGTCATGCTTATCATCTTGTTGATGGGCTTGCAGGAGAATGAAGTTTTCATTTTCAACAAAAGTTTTGTAATGAAAGTACTATTAGCTCTCTCTTTTTAGATTCTAGAACTCCATATTTTAATTTTTAGTTATTTAAATATTTCATGAGAAGTAGAGTTAGGGAAGCTAAGATTAAGGTTCCAATGTTGTTACCTTTTACCGTTTTACTTAAGAGACTCATAGATGATTCCATTTAAGATTGCCTTCAAGTAAACCATATAAAAAAAAAAAAAAACGAGTCCAATATAAGCAAACCATAAAAAAAATATAATTTTTGAATGATTTTATATTTATTAGTCTTTTTCTTTGTAGAACTAAAAACAATTCAAGTTTATAAGTCAACTATATATATATATTAATAAGAGAAATTGAGAGAAAATCTAATTAAATTTTAAATTGGAATTCAATTAGAGTCTAATTTTGCATCACGTGTCTCATCTAATAAAAAATCATTCAAACTCTCTTCCTCTAATTTTATTTATTTATTTTCTTTTGCAATTTTTTCTTTTTTAGATTTCTTTTATGTTTTCTTTTTTTTGGGACCTTAATGTGTAAAAAATCTTAAATACTAGATACTAAATTTTATATCCTAAATTTTAATTGAAAATAGTCAAAAGTCTTGTAATACAGTTAACATTTTTTAATATTTTTAACAAAAATGTTTAGGTTCAAATCCTTCCGTTATAACTTGGATGTACTTAGAAACATATATGGTAAAT
The DNA here is from genome assembly GCA_019022515.1 of Quercus aquifolioides. NCBI lineage: Eukaryota > Viridiplantae > Streptophyta > Magnoliopsida > Fagales > Fagaceae > Quercus > Quercus aquifolioides. The sequence continues at coordinate 38,599,645 of CM032330.1, forward strand.
GACTTCAAAGCCAAGGAATTGTATTCATTTTAATAGTCTAGATCCTTCTTCATTTCTATATAATCCCTCATATTTTAATAACACAATGGAAAGAAGTAGAGCGTGTTTTTTTAGAATCTTCTATGCACATAAAGAAGTGTTGGCCAATGTTGAAAATGCTCAAAGCCAAAGAATCAAACAATGTTCTCCTTCTTCCCAAAGTTTCCACATTACAGAAGAAAATAATAAGTTATTAGAAAAGGGTTTGCAACAAAAGAATAAAAGTAATTTTGAGGAATCTGATGTATTAACGTTGTGATTTAGCTTTTCTCTAACCTTGGTCTCTACGTTTCACAACAAAAGAATAAAAGTTAAAACAAAAAAGCAACCTTTGACAATGCTCCACGGAAAGAAATCAAATGCCGCCATGTGTCAATTACCTCAGATAATGTCTACGTCAGCTTCATATATCACGACAGTTCACTGCTCTCTACTCTCTCTATATATAGTTTGATCATTAGCCTTACTTCTTTCACTGCAACATATTTTCTCTACTTCTCTCTTTGCTTTGCTTGCTTTTTCATAGTCTTCTTCAATAATCAACACCAGTTTCTGTGCTCTAGATAGTATACCATGTATAATATAGCATTGCACTTTGGTTATCAGACTTCAAGGGAAAGTATTTCTGTGCTCTGGAAACAGGAAAATGTTTTAGTCGAATTTGACTCGAAGAAGAGAAATTTGTACCTCGATTTCCGTTATCTTTCTGAGAAGTACAAGCTTGAAATCTCTTATGAGAACATTTGGCAGATTCAGCACCATCAACCACGTGGTCAAGCTTAAAAGTTTCTTCTCATTCAGGTTAGATAGTTTAAACATTAATTATAATTTTTAATTATAATTAAAAATACAAGCTTGAAATCTCTTATGCGACTCACTGAAGATTTTTGACATCATCAGTTATTCTCTTGGGATTGACCAACCGATAAAATTTTTCATCCAAATTGGTAGAGCCCCTTGTCTTCTTTTATATAGGTTGAACCAGCCTAGATTTATGTGATATTGAAAATTGAATTCTTTTTTCCTCTCATTCAGGTTAGATAGTTTAAACATTAATTATAATTTTTCACAATTTTCTGTTCATGCACCATGCTTTTTGTAGTTAGTTAACATTCTAACAAATTATTTTTCTTTGCATTGTTAGTTACTTGGAGCTCCTCGGATTTATGTGGAAGATCATACTCGTCATTGGGTCCGAGAAGTTGATTTCACTCCGTCGTGCTGCATTGGCCAATCTTCTGCTCTATGTTTGCGGGTTCCACAGAAGGAACAACTTCCAAAATTTCATGGTGACTTTGTCTCTTACAAGAAAAATGAAGGCCCTTTTGTTTGAAGCGAGGTTCTACTCTCTCTTGCAGTTCAGGACTAGTTCCTATTGTGAATCCTCCAGAAGGCTTTGACTTGCCTTATAAAATCTTGTTCAAAATCAACTCTTTAATTCAGCATGGCTGTCTTCCTGGCCAAGCAATTGATGCAAAAACAAGAACTGGCATATTTCTTGTACTGATCCTCCACCCAGCTTATAGGTTCATAGCAGCATTCTTTCACATTAGACAGTTTGTCCAAGACACTTTCTATATACTCAACTGATAAAAACTTTGCATCAATCACTTGGCCAGGAAGACAGCCATGCTGAATTAAAGAGTTGATCTTGAACAAGATTTTATAAGGCAAGTCAAAGCCTTCTGGAGGATTCACAATAGGAACTAGTCCTGAACTGCAAGAGAGAGTAGAACCTCACTTCAAACAAAAGGGCCTTCATTTTTTTTTATAAGAGACAAAATCACCATGAAAGGGATCTCTAGAGTGATGAGGTCCTTCCACTTCCTTTGCCTCAAAGGGATCTCTAGCAGCCCGCAGATTAAACGCCTTCTCCCATCGATGTAAGTTTTCATTTCTTTGCCCACTTCCTGCCATCTATTTTTTACTTTCACTAACATCTGTTTTTTTTATGTCTGTTCTTATCCTTAGCAAAGATGGAAGTAGGGAGGCAGAGGGCGCTGGTAAGGCAATCAGCAAGCAGCAGTAGCAGAAAAAAGGGTCTTCAGCGTTGACCTCCGAGGTTGTTTCCAAAGGGACGTCGAAACGAAAGAATGAAGACAAGGATGACTATCCGCATAAGAAGGGGGCGGGCACCCCCGTTGGTGACAAGCAACTGAAATAGCCGTCGCCTCCCAAACCTAGCCATGGGGTTGGCAAAGGGCTGATGACGGGGAAGGGTCCTGTCACTCAAGGCATCATCCGCCGTTTGTTTCCACACAAGGAACACACCGTCGAGATGGTTGATTCAATCATCAGGGAGACGGATTTGGACCCTTGTGCTGATCAAACGACTATGGACTCAGGGGCGTTAGGCCTCTTTGATTTGTCTAGGGTATGTTTCTCCCAAGCTATGTTCTTAAGATCTTTTTGTCCATTCCTTTTTCTGACGGATGTCTTGATGTAGGCGTTAGTGCGTATGAGGATGCTTCAAAACAGGTGCGTTGCCAGCGAGGGGGTGATTTGTCGATACCGAAAGCGTCAGGAGATTGAGAATAAGGAGCGAGACTAGTATAAGGAGGTTGTCCGTATCCTTAATGAGGAGCTGACTACTACAACTGCTAACTAAAGGAGGAGTCCCGTCTCCGAGAAGAAGAGGAGAAGGCAAAGGCTTTTTTGGCGACGGAATTGACGACCCTTCATGAATAAATGGATAAGGCCAAGGCCGACACCATGGTGGAATTCAAGGCTTCTTAATCTTTTATCGATGCTTGTGCCTTCTACTATGGTGACAGATTCGACGACTACTTAAAGTAGGTTGGTTTAGTCTACCTCGACCTTGACTTATCTATGATCACCCTTGACGATGCAGTACCAACGACTCCCGAGGATGGTGATATCGTCAATGAAGAGTCCGATGATTCCGCTTACACAGAGGAGCAGGACCCGAAGGACGACGGCGTGGTCATAGCCCAGCCTGTTCCTGTAGGCCCCGTCGCTCCTTTAGTCCTGTCTGTTGAAGATCCGTCCACCCAGAAACGTTGTGGATCCAACTATCGTGGACGCCCCTCCATCTTAGTCTTCTTTAGTTCTTAATTTGTATTTATGCATTCTATCTTATTTTCAAACAGTAGCACTTGCCCTTCTGTTTTTGGGCTTTATTGTAAACACTTTGCCTTTTATGGGCTTTTACTTATTATCTCTTTATTAAATCCGTCGCTTGCATTTAGTCTTGTTGTTTGAATATGCTTTTTCCATGCGTTGGTTTTTAATTTATTTGTCCGTCCCGGTGGTCCTTGGTATCAGAGTGGGTGCACTAGCTGTGGTTTAATTACCTTAGTACGATCCTTGATCCTGTTTGAAATGGACCGGTCTCAATCTTTAAATGTTCCACCATATTTTGATGGTAGTAACTATGCCTTTTGGAAAGTCCGAATGAGAGCATTCTTATGTTCTATTGATGATACTGTTTGGGATGCGGTAGAAGTAGGATGGACTAGGCCAGAGGCCGCTAAATCCACTTGGGATAAAGCAGCACTTGCGGCAGCTAACGCTAACAGTAAAGCTTTGAATGCAATTTTTTTTGGTGTTTCTCCAGATGAGTTTCACAGGATTTATCGCATAACAATTGCCAAGGAAGCTTAGGAGATATTGGAGACCACCTATGATGGCACGAAGATGGTGAAGGATACTAAGTTGCAAATGCTAACCACTTGATTTGAAGAGCTGAAAATGAGTGAAGAAGAGTCATTCAACTCATTCTATAGCAAGCTGAACGAGGTGGTGATTGGCAAGTTCAACTTGGGTGAGAAATCGGAGGACTCAAAGATAGTGAGGAAAATGCTTCGATCATTGCTGGAGAGCTTCCAAGCAAAAGTCACAGCTATAGAGGAAAGTAAAAATTTGAATGAGATCAAAATCCAAGAGTTCATTGGATCTTTCCAAACATATGAGCTGGGACTGCCTTCTCATAAGTCGAGTAAATCTCTTGCTCTTAAAACCATCACCGAAAGAATGGATGATTCATCCGAAGAAGATGGAGTGGAGAAGGAGGTATCATTTCTTGCAAAGAACTTCCAAAAATTTCTGAAGATGAAGAACAGTGGGAAACCGTTCAGCAAAGGGAAGTTTTCATCCTCCAAAGGTGATAGGAAGGAGTTTAAGAAGAAAGATGGGAAGGATACTTAATTCCCTCAAGGCATTGTGTGTTATGAATGCAATGGCCATAGACATCTCAAGAAAGAGTGTCCCAACTATCTAAGAGGGAAGAGCAAGGCGTATGCGACAACACTTAGTGATTCAGATTCTTCCAATTCAGATTCGAAAGAGAGTTATGATGGAGAAGGGAATCACTCCGCTTTTATGACTATTGCTCATGTTGAGTCCTCGAAGGACTTGAGTTTGCTAGTGGAAGAGCTCCGGGAACATAGTGAAGTGGAGTCAATGGGAGTAGTAGAAGAACTTGATGTTGAAGAAGATGAAAGTGCAATGGGACTTCAAGAAAACTACAATTCCCTCCTTGAGAAGTTAGGAGAATATACAAGGGTGGCCAAGGTAGCCGTTAAAAAGATGAAGAAGGCAGATAAGGACTATAAAAGTCTCCTAGTGCGGTATAAGGAGGCCAAATGTGAATAGAGACGCTGAATGGAGAGCTGATCGAAGCCTACTCAAATAAAATTCCTTGAGCTTGAGGTGGTTCAAGCCAATGCTAAAGTAGAGCGAGTCTCCTCCAAGAAACTTGATGAAGTCCTCTCTCATCAAAAGCCTTTCTCCGACAAAATCGGATTGGGATATACTGGAGAGAGTAGTTCGGCTGTCAATATATCCAAGGAAGTTAAGTTTGTGAAAGCCAAAGAGCCGAAAGAAGATGTCACTACTGTTGAGAAAGTAAAGGTGGAGAAGAATAGAAATGTGGTTAACCAACGAGTGTTGAATAAACCTCGTAACCAATCAGTGGTCATGTCTGAAGCCAAAGGGAAATCACTTCCAAAATCACAAAGAGGTCTAAGAACTCAACATTTCTGCCATCACTATGGACTTCAAGGACACACCAGACCAAATTGTCATAAGCTGAAGGCATTGAAGAATGCAGGTGATCAAAGGTCAAGAGGACCAAGAAATGACAAAAGGAATTGGGCTGCTGAGCAATCAAGAGGTCGAGATGGTGATTCTGGTGTGATGGATGTGATGAAAATGATTGATGCATTCACTACCTATTTGGCAAGCTTCTCTAGAAGGTTTGAAGGCCATAACACTCGTACCCAATCCTATAGGGATATCACCCCAAACGCACATGCCATGTGGGTGAAGAGGGGTACTCATGCATAAGCATTACAACATGTCTATGCATTAATACTTCCGATGTTTAGGGGCATATGTTCATGCATCACGACATGCATAATTCACTTTGTGTCAATTGCTTCTTATTTATAGCATGTTTCTTTTACTTGTTTTGGTTTGTACCTGTTTTTGTTGATCTTACTTTATTTGGTTTGTTTTTTAGTGTGTTCAAAAATTCAAAAACCCATAAAAATTGAAAAATCTTCAAAAAGTTTGATCGCTTGTGTTGTGTATATCACATGTGAGTTTGGCCTAGTACCTTCGTACTAATGGTGTAGTGCATTTTCGAGCTTAGCTTGTTTTGTATGCACATATATCTGTGTGGGAGAAATCTTGAAAACTATGTGTGATTGTTGTAAATAGATCTTCGAGCTTGTCATGAATGATTGGTCAATAGTCTTGATGGTCTTGATACTTGCATAGACTTGTGCCTATATATCTTCTCACTTTATTTTTTATGTTTTTGCAATAGAGCTCACCAAATGTAAATCTCCAAATGAAAAGAGATAATGAGCTGCAAAAGCCTGTCGTACATACTAGTATTTGACTATGAAAAAGGGAAAGCGACCTTTGTTTTGAAATGCATGGTGCTCAAAAAGCCAAAGGCTAACTCTCAATGTTGAAATATCAAAAATTTCAAGCACCGATCTCAAAAAGAAATGTATTGTCCAAAAAGGATCAAATGTTATGATTTATGCAGAAGCCAAATGAAAAGCTTCTAAGTTTTGTAATCATTCTCTTGTAGGAGGTCATATATATTCATTTCTATAATAGAGATAGTCCACTTGATTTAGTACCAGTTGTGTATGACTTGATTGAATTGATCATTGAAGCTTCACTCTGGTCTAAGGACTATTCCACATTTGATACTCACGCACAACACACAAGACTTTGATTCAATTAATGCTTATCCCATTTGTGTGATTGTACATGTTCAAATGTGATGTGTATGCTCAAGTACTTGCTGATCAAACCCAAAAAGATTTTTTTGAGTGTTTTATATGTTTTTGAAAGTTATTTTATACTTTCTTGTTTTTAGTTTTTGTTCAAAATGCATTTTTGTGTTTTTCTCCAAAAACTGGTTCAAAGGTTGTTTCATGAGAAGCTCGCGACTTAGAGCTTCCCGCGAAAAGTGCTTAAGGGAAATAATTTTTTTTGTCATTTCACACAGAGACTCTTGCTACTGTCTCACGAGCATTTCGCGACTAACAGCTTCTCGCGAAATGTTTTTAGGCAAAAACTAGAATTTTTTCAATTCATACAGAGGCTATCGTGACTGTCTCTTAACTGATTCGCTACTAACAGCTTCTCGCGAAAGCTTTTGAGCTTTAGTGGCCCTTTTCGTGACTATCTCACGAGTGTCTCGCTACTGCCTAACCCTTGAAAAATGCGTGTTTTCAGTTTTCTTAAGGCAAATGTGACAAGTTTTCAAAACATTCTCATTTCCCTCGCTCAGCCTCTCTCAAACCCCTCTCAACCCAAAATCACGTTTTACTCAAACCCCATCATTATCAAGCAAAAATCTCTGTAAAATCACTTCAAGGTATGTTTTTCTGAACATTGCTTTCATTTATTTCTTAAATTTTGCAGTTTTTAGCTTAGGGTTTTAAAAATTGGGGATTTTTGAAAACTGGGTTAGGGTTCTTAATTTTGTGAATTTTTTTTCAAAATTTTGATTAGGTTGAGTCCCATTTATTGTGTGTGTTCTTGTGTTGGCCCCTTGTGGCAATCTTAGCATGTATTGAGGCATATTTCATCATGTTCATGCATTTTTCATTGGTGTTGTGTTCTGTTGCATGTTAGGTGTTTGACAAAATGTCCTAGTGACATTTTTGTGTTGAATTGGACTCAAATGAGTTCCAATGCTTGGGTTTCCTTTTGATTGAACATGCTAGACATGTTTTGGTCATTAGATGTGTGTTTTACACATTGTGCCCATTGTGTGCCTCTCATTGCCATGCCATGCATCACTAGGCACACCCAATGCACCTCATGTTGCACCCACATGCATAAGCTCATGCTCACACATTCACACACATGCATAGTCACTTTATTTCATGCATTGTGTTTTTGTTTACATGCTTTATCTATTTTAGCATGTTGTTTTAAGTTGGTTATGCTCTGTTTTAGGTTGTTTTACCTTTGTTTTGAACTAACATGTATCTAATCATGTTTTTGTGTTTTATTTTGTGTCTGTGCACTTGTTTTTGTTCCTTGTTCTTTGTGTAAATGTGTAGATGTCTCCGTTTAAATGCTCAGCTGTGAAAGGAGGCAGCACCAAAGGGAAAGAGCTGGTGATTGATGTTGATGACCCGTCACCGAGATCAAAGAGAACTTGTTTTTCAACGGGAGTGTATGACCTTGACTTGTTCAGATCTTATGTAGAATCTCAGACCTATACAAACTACTTTCGAGATGCTCTATTATTGGTTGAATGGGTCGTTGATCAGCCATCTCTCCTAGACACCAATATTCCCATATGGTTTGCCACCAAGGATTGGAATTTTCTTCTATCAAATCTTGAGGATGCATACGAAAACTTGGAGAAAGAATTTTATGCCAATGCCAGTGTTGAAGGAGAGGAAATCAAGTGCTGGGTGAAAGGTAAGCGTTTCTCAGTTACACCCGTCTACTTGGCCGATAGTCTACACATCAACAGGCCAATATTACCTATCCCATTGATATATGATGAACTGAATCCGGATGAGGAGGTTCTTCGGGAAGCTTTAGGAGCTAATTTGGAATTCTCCTCCAATGGGAAGTTAATAAGTGTAGCATCTCTTTCTCCCGAATTAAGGCTGCTCACAATGATCATGTTTAGCAACCTCTATCCTCTATCTAGCACCGGCTACATGAATCTCGTTCGAGGATTATTTTTACATGATCTGATCATTGACGAAGAGATTGATGTGTGTTCTCATATCTTTCACATTCTAGTAAAGACGGTTGACCGGACTGCCTCACGGAATTGTATTCCTTTTTGTCGCCTTATCTCAAGGATTTTGAAGCTCAAAGGTGTCCATCCCTCGAAAAATGAGCGCCCATACCCAAGGCCAAGTCCGATTAACATTTGTACTTTCCATGCAAGTCTGAGTCACACCAAGAAGAGTACCAAGCAAGAAAGTCATGCTGCTTCGGGAAGTTCAACCTCTACCTCCCATGCCTATGATGAACAGCTAGACAATATCATGGCTACACTTCAAGAAATTAACACCAAAATATCTGGTTTAGCTTCCATCATGCACTCCCAGCACATTCGCTTCGACACAAAGTTCACTTCTCTCCAAACTTGATGTAGAACAAACAGCACATGCCTTTTTGGAGTAGCAGGGGCGCAGGAAGTCACAACATAAGATTAAAGGGGGGTGCCAGTAGGGGCCATCAGGGGTAACAGTGTCGGAATTGCATGAAATTTGGCAGGTTGAAGGGAAACGGTGTTCTAATCCAGATTCAAGACCATGAACGTCGCCAAAATTTAGGCAAATTCCTTTGTTAAGGCCCTGAAAACAGTGTTTTTGCTATTTATAGTAATAATTGTTTTTCCTTAATAACTTTTAGTTTAAAAGTCAGAATAAGGTCCAGTCTGTTTTGGGACGACCCTTAAGGTTAGTAGTTTATGATTCTACGTTTAACTCAATTTTGCCATTTTTGGTAAAATTCAGTAATTTTGTCACCTAATCGCTTAATTAGTGCGAATTAGGGTTTTAAACGTTTTTTTTCTCAGTATTTATATGTTTTGTAGCCGTCAGAGGCAAAACAGACTATTATCAATAAACTCAGACGTTTTGTCAAATTTTCTTCTGGTGGATTCTAGTTTTATCTCCTTGTGGATTCAAGGAAACCCCTCGTGGATTCGAGGTTTACTACTAGAAACTAATAGTTTAGTTTCTGTTTCATCAAGAGAGCATCGTGTGTGCTTTTCTTTAGGCTTCCGCGACATCAGTTGGTATCAGAGCCTTGACTTACCCTGATCTGATGGCTAACCGACGAGACGGCACCATAACAATGATGGCGGTGACAACGTCAACAACCCAATCCTCACTAGGGCTGAGTTCCTTGATTTTTGTGATGAAAATCAACAATTTCGTGATTCAACCCAGCAGACTCTGGACCAGATTCAAGAAGCGCTTGCCACCTTGCTTAACCGAAACCCTAATCGCAATGACGGGGAGCGACGTGATAACCGAGCGCGTGGTCCTCCCTATCGTGGTCCAAACCGGAATAGGCAGCAAGACTTCAACGAAGAAGACAGTGAAGACGAGGAGTATGCAGAAAGAGTCCTTGGAAATCATCGTGGTCCCGCAAAGGATAATGGCCGAAATTATCAGGAGCAGAGGGACTATCGGATAAAAGTAGAATTACCATCCTTTAATGGTAATGTCTCCATTGAAGAGTATCTGGATTGGGTCAGTGAAGTGGAAATTTTTTTCGATTATATGGGTACAGCAGATGACAAACAGGTGTGTTTGGTGGCCAACAAATTGAAGGGAGGAGCATCTGCTTGGTGGGATCGTGTTCAATTAAACCGTACTCGTGAACGAAAGATTCCAATACGATTATGGGGGAGAATGAAAAAATTAATGGCAGATCGGTTCTTACCACCAGATTACCAGCAGGAGTTGTTCAAACAGTACCAGGATTGCAGGCAGGGTACTCGGACAGTTAATGAGTACATGGAGGAGTTTAACAGGTTGGCGAATCGCAATGATTTGGAGGAAACTGAAGATCAACGGATATCCAAATTTGTACATGGGTTACGAGTTTCCATCCGAGATCAGGTATCCTTACAAACCCTATATACTTTGAATGAGGCTATAACCTTATCCAAGAAAATAGAATATCAGCATCTCAGGGCAGGTTTGAAGTTTTCCAATCGTAGTTCGGAGTCCTCTAGTTCCACTGCCAACAAAAGTAAATAGCCCATGTTTACACCACGATCACAACCCGTGGTTAGGGAGAATAGTGGTGTCAACCAATCCACAATGGCAGTAGCAGGTTCCGCAGCCCAGCCGATAGCAAATGCCAACCCCTATGCTAGGCCAACCGGGAATAAGTGCTACAGGTGCGGAGAACCAGGACATCGATCTAGTACTTGGCCTAAGCGAGCCGCAGTGAATCTGGTGGTGGTAGAAAAGGGCAAGGTAGAAGGTGAACAGGAGGGTGAAGAGGTGTATAATGATGCAGATCCGTATGCCTATGATCCCAATGAGGTCCAAGAGGATGAGGAAGGCTTTCCATTAGGGTGGTCTTTGGTGATTCAAAGGTTGTTGCTCACACCAAGGGTGGAATACGATGATTAGCAGAATGAGGTCTTCCGAGCACGATGCACCATCAGTAAGAGGGTCTGTGATTTGATCATTGACAGTGGCAGCGTAGAGAACATTGCGTCGAAGAGTTTGGTTACCAAGCTAGGACTGAAGACAGAAAAGCATCCCTCTCCGTACAAGATAGGTTGGGTCAAGAAAGGTACGGAAATTCTTGTTACTCAACAATGTCGTGTTACTTTTTCTATGGGTAAATGTTATGTAGATGAAGTAGTTTGTGATATTATTGACTGGATGCATGTCATTTAATACTGGGTAGACCTTGGTAGTATGATGTAGATGCTACTCATAGGTGTAAGGATAATGTGTATGTGTTTTTTAAGAATGGCAGAAAAATTGTCGTTGGTCCTATTAAGGAAGGCAATATACCCAAAGCTTCTAAAGTGGAGGGGAAGCCAGCCCTCCTCATAGTGAACAATGAAGATGAGTTTGACAGGGAGTGTAAGGAGTTAAAATAGGTATATGCTGTAGTGGTGACAGATGGTGAGCCAAAGAAGGTTACTGAGATACTTGAGGCAATTCAACCATTGATCAAGGAGTTTGAAGAGCTTTTTCCGAAAGAGTTGCCTACAGGTTTACCACCAATGCGTGACATCCAGCATTGCATTGATTTAGCTCCTGGAGCTAGTCTACCTAATCTGCCACATTACAGGATGAATCCTCAAGAGGGTCAGATTCTACAGGGGCAGGTGGATGAGCTTTTGAGCAAGGGGCAGATCAGGGAGAGTATGAGTCCATGTGCAGTACCGGCACTGTTAACACCAAAGAAGGACGGGAGCTGGCGGATGTGTGTGGATAGTCGAGCCATCAACAAGATCACAATTAGGTATCGATTTCCTATTCCCTGACTAGATGACATGTTTGATATGCTGAGTGGGTTCAAGTGTTACACCAAGCTAGATCTCAAGAGTGGGTATTACCAGATTCGGATCCGACCTGGAGATGAGTGGAAGACAGCTTTTAAGACAAATGAGGGATTGTATGAGTGGATGGTAATGCCTTTTGGATTGTCCAATGCTCCCAGCACTTTCATGAGACTTATGAATCAGGTATTGAAACCACTTATTGGAAAGTTTGTGGTAGTTTATTTTGACAATATCCTGATTTACAGTAAGACAGAAGCAGCCCACTATAATCATGTGCGAGAAGTATTAACGGTGTTGCAGGCCAATGAGTTGTATATCAACTTGAAGAAGTGCAGCTTCTTGACTGATAAGTTGCTGTTCTTAGGGTATGTGGTCAGTGCGGATAGGATTCATGTTGATGAGGACAAGGTCCGTGCAGTCAGAGAATGGCCAACCCCAAAGACAGTGAGTGATGTGCGAAGCTTCCATGGGCTAGCAACCTTCTATCGGAGGTTTGTTCGAGATTTCAATAGCATAGTAGCCCCTATCACTGAGTGTCTGAAGAAGGGGAGGTTCTCATGGGGAAAAGAGGCAGGACAAAGCTTTGCCTTGATCAAGGAAAAGTTGAGCACAGCCCTGGTTTTGGCATTGCCCAACTTCGATAAGGTGTTTCAGGTGGAGTGTGATGCATCTGTGGTTGGGATAGGCGCTGTTCTTTCACAAGACAATAGACCAATAGCATTCTTCAGTGAGAAAGTTTGTGAAGCTTGAAGTAAATGGTCAGCCTATGAGCTGGAGTTCTTTACTGTAGCACGGATTCTTAAGCATTAGGAGCATTACCTGATTCAAAGGGAGTTTGTATTATACACGAATCATCAGGCATTAAAGCACATCAACAGTCAAGTTAGCATTAACAAGATGCATGCTCGGTGGGTAGCTTATATACAGCGCTTTCATTTCACTTTGAAGCACAAGTCTGGTGTCACCAATAAAGTGGCTGATGCACTCAACAGGAGAGCATCGTTGTTGACCACCCTACGTACTGAAGTTGTAGGGTTTGATTGCCTCAAGGAGCTGTATGAGAATGACGAGGATTTTGGTGATATTTGGGGTAAGTGTCAACAAACTCATACTGCTATCAATAGTATGTACATCTAGGATGGTTTCCTTTTTTGGGGTAACCAATTATGCATCCCTAAAAGTTCATTGAGGGAGCAGATTATTAGGGAGCTGCATGGTGGAGGTTTGGGTGGACATTTGGGCAGAGATAAGACTATAGCCCTGGTGAAAGAGAGGTATTATTGGCCACGACTCAAGAGGGATGTTGGCAATCATGTGAGGAAGTGTCCAATCTGCCAAACTGCTAAGGGTCAATCTCAGAATACTGGTTTATATATGCCTTTGCCAGTTCCACAAGCACCATGGGAAGATCTGTCTATGGAGTTTATACTAGGTCTTCCTCGAACCCAGCGAGGTATGGATTCTGTTTTTGTTGTGGTTGACAGGTACTCAAAGATGTCCCATTTCATAGCATGCAAGAAGACTTTAGATGCTACTCGAGTGGCCAATCTGTTCTTTAAAGAAGTTGTGCGTTTGCATGGAGTGCCAAAGTCCATCACCTCTGACCGGGATACCAAGTTCATTAGTCACTTCTGGCGGACTTTGTAAAAGCTTTTTGACACTTCCTTGAATTACAGCAGCACTAGTCATCCACAGACTGATGGCCAGACAGAAGTGGTTAATCGCACTTTGGGGAATCTGATCCGGTGTATCTCAGGCGAGAAGCCCAAGCAGTGGGATCTTGCATTGTCCCAAGCAGAGTTTGTGTGTCAATAGAAGCATTGGTAAGTCTCCATTTGCCATCGTCTACTGCGTGCCCCCAAAACACGCTTTGGACTTGGTACCTTTACTTGAGCTTCCAGGAGTGAGTCAAGCAGCAGAGAATATGGCTGACCGTATTCAGGCCATGCAAGAGGAGGTAAGGCAGAAACTGGAAGCTACAAATGCTAAGTACAAGGAAGCTGCTGATAAGAAGAGGCGTGAGAAGATCTTCAATGTTGGGGATTTAGTGTTGGTCTATCTTAGGAAGGAGAGATTTCTTGTTGGTACCTACAACAAATTGAAGGACAAGAAGTATGGGCCATTTCAGATTACTAAGAAGATCAACAACAATGCTTATGTGGTTGCTCTTCCTCTAGACATGAGCATTTCTTCTACCTTCAATGTTGCTGACTTGTATGATTATCATCCTCCTGATGAATTGGATAGTGGGAACTTGGGGTCGAGTTCTTTTCAAGTGGGGGGGACTGATGTAGAACAGACAACACATGCCTTCCTGGAGCAGCAGGGGCGCAGGAAGTCACAACGCAAGATTAAAGGAGGTGCCAATAGGGGCCATCAGGGGTAACAATGTCGAAATTGCACGAAATTTGGTAGGTTGAAGGGAAACGGTGTTTTGATCCAGACTCATGACAACCATGAACGTCGCCAAAATTTAGGCAAATTCCTTCGTTAAGGCCCCGAAAACAGTGTTTTTGCTATTTATAGTAATAATTGTTTTTCCTTAATAACTTTTAGTTTAAAAGTCAGAATAAGGTCCCGTCTGTTTTGGGATGACCCTTAAGATCAGTAGTTTATGATTCTACGTTTAACTCAATTTTGCCATTTTTGGTAAAATTCAGTAATTTTGTCACCTAATCGCTTAATTAGTGCGAATTAGGGTTTTAAACGTTTTTTTTTCTCAGTATTTATATGTTTTGTAGCCGTTAGAGGCAAAACAGACTATTATCAATAAACACAGACGTTTTGTCAAATTTTATTTTGGTGGATTCTAATTTTATCTCCTTATGGATTCAAGGAAACCCCTCGTAGATTCGAGGTTTACTACTAGAAACTAATAGTTTAGTTTCTGTTTCATCAAGAGAGTATCGTGTGTGCTTTTCTTTAGGCTTCTGCAACATCAAAACTCAGATGGACCAAATTCAAAGGAAGCTAGAAGAACATGGAGACTAGCTATCCCATGACAAAAAGGGGGAGATGGTGTTGTTGATAGGGGGAGTGTAGTGATAGGGGGAGAAGAAGCTAGAAATTGTTGTTTGTTTATTGTTTTTTTTTTTAATTGCTTTCTTTTAAAGCTTTAGTACTCTGTTGTTAATTTCAGTTTATATTCAATAGTTGTGGTTATCTCATTGCTTTTGTAGCAATTTTTTTTTGTACTTTTAAGATATTGCTAATATGTCTTAAGTACCTCACTCTTGTGCTCTAGTAGGATTTTGTATCCTAGATGCAAATACTTTGTGTATTTTGCGTTGGTTGAGTGTTGGACATGCAATTGATCCTTGTGATTGTTCTTAATTGCATTGCGTGTCCGGATGAGCATTTACTTGCTAAATGTTCATTGTAGTCATTCTTTGATGACTGTTCTTGTATGATCAAGATATGCTTACATGTTTATGGTATTTTCATACTTGATCGCACTTTACTTGCTCATGTATGTACCTTGTGTTCAACTTGTCATAAGCTTAATGAAAGTTTTGTTTGTGTGCAAGTGTTTCAGGTTACAGGTATATTCGTGCAAGTGCTTCACAGCTTCTAGATTAGGTGTGAGTGAGTTTTGCCACTGTTCCAAAATTCACGTTTAAGTCTAGAGTCTATTTTAGGGGTTTAGTCACGAAATAGCTAAAGGGGGAGATTGTAAAGTTGTAATTTACAACTATGTGTTTTGTTGGCTTTTATTCCGTGCCAAATTTGATTGTAATTTTATTCAATCTTTTGTACCCTGTATTTATTGTGGGATTTGATTGTAAGGGTTGTGTGATAGAAAGAGAGTATGTGAAGACTCAAGCAATTAAAGACTGAGGAGTTCTCGCAGGTATCTCGCAACTAAGCATCTTGCGAAGTGAGCCATGTGCCCTGCACATGACTGGAATGTGAATAGTCAGGACAGATGGCAATAGCTATGTTTTGCAAGTAGCTCGCGAGTAAGGCCTTCCTGCGGACACTTGCGAGACATTCTGTTTTGCTAGGCTGTACTATCTGATACACACTTTCTAAACCCACACTCTATATACCCATATTACCTACAAATGTTGAGGAGTGCTTCTGAGAGAAAACCCTAGCCAAACACCTTGAGAGTTAGAGATTATTATACCCATAATCCTCTACACAATTGCTTGTGGATTTTCCTCAACTCTTACGTCTCCATTTCCATATCATTGAGAGGTTGATAGCCCAAACACTTACCACACCCTTTCAGAGTGTCAAGAGAGGTTTTGGAGCTGCTGGGAAGCATTGGAAGAAGCCAAGGATGGCAGATGCAACATAGAGCTTGTTGCGGGATCCGGAGAGCTAGGAAAGACACGGTTCCGAGATGCCTTGTTGGAGTAGGAGCTTGGAGGGCTTAGGTACATCGGGTAGATTAGGCTTGGAGGGTCTCTTGCTAACCCATGTATCCCAACTGATTGTCTAGTGGACCGATTACTGCTTGGAGGGCAGTGAAGAGGTTTTTCGCCGAGTTCTTAGGTTTCCTCTTCGGTAACGCATCGGCTTGTTATCTTGTGTTTGCATCTTTCTTCCCTACTCTTTTACATTCCATTTTACTACTGTGTTTCTATGATTATGGATTAGAGTAATTTGTTTGTTTATCCGCTCGCATTTACACTATTCCGCACTTAGTATTAAGTTAGTGTTAAATCAATTGGGACGTAACTTTATTTGGGGATCTAAACAGCTCTTGTGTTTTCAACACATTTTCGAGCTTTCACATATAATATCAAATTACAATAAAAAGTCACATACATGATGTCTTACATTCAAGTTCCTACAAATCGCCTTGTCTTTGCCATAAATGCTCAATGATATCGGATTGGAATTGAGAATGAATTTCTTGGTCTCGAATGCGTTGATAATTTTGGATGAATGTAGTAAATTCATTTGTCTGCTCATGTGACACTTATATTTAAGGAGTTTCATCAAGTTGTTCATAATTGAAGTCAACTACTTCATTTTCATCTCACTCATCTTCAATGATCATGTTATGGAGAATTATGCACACTTTCATTATGTCTTGGAGTGTTTCAGGGAAGAAAAATCTTGCAGGTCCACATACAATTGCGAATCTTCTTGAAGCACTCCACATGCATGCTCTACATCCTTCCTATACACCTCTTGGGCTTTTGTAAATAATTTTCTTTTTTCTCCTAGTGGAGCTAAACTTGTTTTCACAAATGTTGATCACTTTGGATATATGCCATCGACAAGCTAGTATCCCATTGTGTAGTCATTGCCATTGATTGAGTAATTAATTGTCGGAGTATGTCCTTCTGCTAGCTCAGAAAATATATTAGACCTTTCTAACACATTAATGTCATGATTTGACCTAGGTAACCCAAAAAATGCATGCCATATCCGAAGATCATATGATGCCACTGCTTCCAAAATAATGGTTGGCTCACAAATATGACCACTAAACTGACATTTATATGCAGTTAGACAATTTTTTTCATTTCCAATGCATGCAATCAATGCTTCCTAGCATCCCCGGAAATCCACGGCTTTCACCATGGGCCAACAATCTAGCAATGTCTTCATTGTTTGGCGACCTCAAGTATTCCTCAGAGAAAATATCAACCACTGCTGCAACAAATTTTTTTCAAACTCTTCATTGCAGTGCTTTCTCCAATCCGCACATATTCATCCATAAAATCAACCGTTACCCCATATGCAAGCATCCTAACTACAACGGTCATCTTTTGAAGTAAAGATAAACCAAGTCTTTGGGCATTATCTCTTTTTTGGATAAAGTAAGTTTCATGAGCTTCTACCTTAGATTGAATACGGAGAAAAAGAGAACAACTCATCCTAAATCTCCTCCAAAAAAAATTAGGAGGATGTAAAGTTGTTATTTACAACTATGTATTTTGTTGGCTTTTATTCCGTGCCAAATTTGATTGTAATTATTATCAATCGCTTATACCCTGTATCTATTGTGGGATTAGGGTTGTGAGATAGAGAGAGAGTGTGAAGACTCAAGCATTTGGAGGTTAAAGGATTCTCGCGGGTATGTCGCGACCTAGCTTCCCGCGAAGTGAAACATGTGCCCTGCACATGCTGGAATGCGAAGAGTCAGGCCAAGTGGAGACAGCTGTGTCTCGCGAGTATCTCGCGGGTAAGGCCTTCCCGCGAGACACCCGCGAGGCTATCTGTTCTGCCAGCCTGTACTGAATGACGCACACTTTCTGTGCCTATCCTATTTATACCCTCATTACCCACAAATGTTGAGGAATGCTTCAGAGAGAAAAACCCTAGCCAAACACATTGAGAATTAGAGATTGTCATCCCCACCTTTCTCTATACACTTGCTTGTGGTATCTCCTCAACCCTTCCCTCTCCATTTCCACACCATTGAGAGGTTGATAGCCCAAACACTTACCACACCCTTTGAAAGTGTTGTGTGACGTTTTGGTGCTGCTGGGAGGCATTGGAAGAAGCCTAGAATGGCAGATGCAACATGGAGCTTGTTGCGGGATCTGGGGTGCTAGACAAGACACGGTTCCGAGAAGCCTTGTTGGAGTAGGAGCTTGGAGGGCTTAGGTACATCGAGTAGATTAGGCTTGGAGGGTCTCTTGCTAACCCATGTATCCCAACTGATTGTCTAGTGGATCGATTTCCGCTTGGAGGGCGGCGGAGAGGTTTTTCGCCGAGTTCTTCGGTTTCCTCTTCGAGAACACGTCTCGGTGTTTTCTGTGTTTTCATCCTTCTTCCCTACTCTTGTTTATTCCATTATACTGTTGTGTTGCTTAGTTTATGGATTAGAGTAGCTTATTTGTTTATCCGCTCACTTTTACACTATTCCGCACTTAGTCTTAAGTTAGTGTAAAATCTATCAAGCCGTAAGTTTAATTGGGGGGTCTAAATTGCTCTTGTGTTTTCAACACATTTTCGAGCTTTCAGAGGATATGCTGGTGATTTAGCAAAGTAATCAAGATAAAGTCTTTCATTAATTGCCAAATGATTATGTCTGATATATCGACGACGTTTACGTTGTGATGTTGAACTCTTGAGACGTCTATTCATTATCTCATTCTCATCTGTGTCATCAAAAAGCAATTTGCGGAATAGAGAGCAACCCATGGACACAACCTTGAAGACAACATTGTTAAAAAATTATCAATATAAATGAAAAGAAGATAAGCAAAACAAGTTCTATAATATTCGTTTGGGGGCACTGAAACTACTTAGTTTATGAAATATTGTATAACAGAGAAACTCCCAGAAGCATTTACCAAAATAAGGTCAAAACAAGACATAAGTATAAGATTAAACATAGACTTAAGTATAGAAGATATGACATCAATCATAGAAAATACATACGCATTTCAGATAACAAAAAATGTTGTGATTACATAAGTGGCATAATAGATACTAAGGAACCACATAAGAGTCCAGACCTTTTTTGGTACATAACAAAATACAAAAAAGCTAGTACCAAAAATTGGGTTGGAATAAGACATCATTTACTTGTGTCAAACCTAGGCCTAAAATAAGCTTGTACAAAAAATTAGGTTGGAACAAAGGCTTCATCAATATGTGCCAAACCTAGGCCTAAATAAGCTAGTACAAAAAACAAGAACAAGACATCATCTACATGTCAAACCCAACTATTTACCACCAGTTAGTCTTGCAATGCTTTCCTCTTGGCATTTTTCAAAAAAAGTTCTTTGAATTTTGGTCATGCCACTTGTATCCATCATCATTATTTTTTGGTCCTCCTTTCCCATTTCAATGCGAAGCCTTTCCTTTTCAATCCCAATTCTTTCATCCTCTTTAAGCATTTGAATCTGAAGCCTTTCCTTTTCAAAACTAATTCTTTGTTCATCTACTCGAACCCTTTCCTTTTCAAAACCAATTCTTTGTTCATCTACTCGAACCCTTTCTGCTTCGATTTTAAGAGCCTCTTTTTCTTGTTCATGTGCTTCTTCAATGTAGTGCAATTTCTTTGCCAAATATTCCCCAAAATCTTTATCACCATCCTTTCTTTTTCGATTAGCCTTTTCAGCTTTTCTACCAATCGGTCTCTTAAACTCCGATGTGTTATCACCCCCCCCCCCCCCAACTTCACCTATTGAATTCGAAGTTTGAGGTAACCCTTTTGATCTTTCCTTAGGCATACTCCACTTTGGTTGGTTTTTCAACAAAAGCCAACAATGTTCAAATTAGAAACATGTATTGTTGGGTGATGTAGCTTTATACAAAGCCTTTGTTTGATCAAGCTAAATTACCCAAAAAAAAAAAAAAAAATTTAACACAATTAGTATCTTCAAACTATTGCTAAAAGTTAATATTTTGACATTGCAATATAATTTATACCTTGTCTTTGTCAGTCGCACCACTTTGATTCTTTGCTTTAATTTTATCCATGACCCCACAAAATTTACTTGTGTCCCTGTTAATTGTAGACCATCGACTTTTTAGGGGGGAAGAAGAACGCTTTGTTCCATAGGTATTGTGCATGCAAAAGTATTGCCAAACTTTAGTAGTAAATGTCTCTTGCTTTTGCTCATTACCATGCACGGGATCCATGCTAGTATTAAGCCATGCCGAGACAAGGAGGACGTCTCTCTCCACACTAAAGTTGCCACCCCGTGTTGCTGTTTTTGGGGTGACAATTTCAAGTTCTAGGGAAGAATCTTGAATAGACACTGGAGTATTTTGAGATTTTTCCAAAAATTGTGCCTCAAAGTTGGAATCGGATTGTGAGATATTAGCATATAGGGATATGTTATCTTATGAATCCATCCCTTTTAAAATAGGTAATGTAAACAAATTGGTAGCTATTCCCAAAATTGAACCCAAAATATTGACATAAACACTGTGATACATCTTCAATTGGACCCTGTACTATATGACAAACATAAAGTTGATATTATGCAGAAACTTTTAATTTTCTCTACATATTCAATGATTTGTCCTAACTGCATGATTAGTATCCCTATAGATCATCAAGGGGATTCCAACTTAACAAAGGGTGAAGAAACAAGCTTAATATATTCAAATTACATGGGACGTATGTAAAATCTTTGGCAGCAATTTGGTGATGATATATATAGGATATTGAAAAGAAAGCTAATTACAGAGCTATTGAAAAGAGAGGAAGAAGAAAATAACAGATGGAGCTACTGCTAAGAAATTTGAGGCGTATAACAAAAAAATAACAGAGGAGGAAGAAAATAATGTACCTCTATATCAAAAGCCCAATCAAGCTGGAGCTGAGAGACCACCCACCGATGACCTAAATGGTTAGAGAAAGAACCCACCGATTCAAACAGCCACTGATTTAACACTGATTCAGCACCAATTCAAACAAACAAATACCCACCAATTCAAACAGACAAACACAGCCACTGATTCAACACTTATTCAAACAAACACCAACAGCAACCATCACTGATCCAGCCACCGAGAAACCGCAAACCCAGAAATGACCAAATGCACGCTCCACCGAGAAACCCAAAAATTCCAAACGAAACCCAAATTTAAACCAACCAATAAACCCTTGAATCTTCAGTTTGGGGATAGAGCAATACAGTGAAAAGGAAAAAAAAAAAAAACCAACAGAAACCATCATCGATCTAGCCACTAAGAAATCACAAACGCATAAACAACCAAATGCAGGCTCCACCAAGAAACCCAAAAATTCCAAATGAAACCCAAATTTAAACCAACCAACAAACCCTTTAATCTTTAGTTTGGGGATAGATCAATGCAGTGTAGAGGGAAAAAAGGGCAGAGGGAAAGAGAGTGATTGAGTGGCATGGGCGATGGAGCTTCTACAATTAGGAGAGAGAGGGAGAGGCGTGACTGAGAGAATGAGTGAGAAGAGGGTTTGTACTGTGTAGAGTGAATGAGGAGAGAGAATGTAGATATTTTCCATTAAAATAATAATATTTTTTTTTACAACCAAGTGAACAGTAGGCTCTATATATAAGAACCCATTATTCACAGGTTGTTTAAACTGTTGTTTAAACAACAATGCCAAAAAAATGTCTTGGAATGGAGTAGGTATCAACCTTGATTTCTTAATTGTTAGATAATCACTCTTTTTCTGCCCTTGGAGTTAAGGATTGAGTTTTTGAAAAGAAGCAAAAGGAGGCTATAGATCAACTAGATGCCTTGTTAACAGATCCGTTTAGTTCACAGGAAGCATTGGAATTGATATTCCAGGGAGAGAGGACAAAGGTTCTTAAGGAAATGCTTTTGTGTGGTTATTAGCCTGATGTAGAACCATTTCTTTCAATGATGCTACAAACACTTCGTGCATCTAAGTTGCTAGAATTACGACTCAAGAGTAGGATGTTTTTTTCCAAATGGAAGATGTATGATGCGATGTCTAGATTAGGGCTGTCCAAGCAACCCGGAGACCTGGCCAAACTGATCAAACCGATTGGACCCGATCCGTCACGGCCAAATCCGACACCTTCGGCGGTCGGTGACGATTCCTATTCTCTGAAACCTGACTTCGGCGGGTCGAGTGGTAGGTTTCGGTCTCTAAAACCCAAGCCACCCGATCCGACTGAAAAATGCTAAAAAAATGCCAAAATTTCCTAGATCCAGTGACTTTTTGGTGTTCCTTAGCTCTGATCTGGCCACCCTTGGTCTTCCTTCGCTCAGATCCGGTGGTATTTGCTCAGATTCACTCAAATCCGGCCAAGATCTACTCTCCTCCTTTGTCAGATTTGCTCAACTCCGGCGATATATGGTTAGATTTTACTCAAATCAACGAAGATAGGCTCAGATCGGCAAAGATAGGCTCAGATATTTGGTTAAATTCGGCTATTCTTACTAAGATCGGCGAAGATAGACTCTGATCTACTCGAATTCGGCAACTTTAACTCAGATCGGCAAAGATAGAACTTCTCCTCCTCCCACCGTCGCTCATCATCGAACTCGACTGACCCAACTATTCGCGCCTTGAGCCTGGCCGACCCGACCCATGGTAGTTGCAGGTGTGTTTTTGTTCCACCCGATCTGAGTGGGTTGAGTACAGGTTGGGCACAAACCCGACCCGGCCAGACCCGTGGACACCCTTAGTCTAGATAAGGCCAGGACATTGGAATATGGTGAAGTATTTGTCCAAATTTCTTGCTCTAGTAGGCAACTTTCTAGTGGTTTCTCTGATATGTTTTGCACCAGCAACTCAAACCCAAACAATTTAATTTTTGAGAGTGAGGTAGTTGTTGCTAAAAGCCCATGTCTGCATCCGGGAGATGTGCGTGTTCTAAAGGCTGTTGATGTGCCAGCTTTGCACCTCCTGGCAGATTGTGTTGTTTTTCCCCAAAAGGGGAAAAAGTAATAATGTGATATCATAGGGTTTGGCTTACCTCCAGTTTTTTTTTTTTAAATGAATCTTTTAGTTATATATATAATAATAGGTGAAATCGAGAAAAACTCAAATTAGAATTCCAAATTAGAATTCCAATTTTGCGCCACGTGTTCTAAATTATTTATTCTCAAAGAGTTTTAGTTCTTAATTTTAGAATCAAATGTGGAACTATATCATAAATATTCATCCAAATGAGTTATTAAGTACAAATTAAAACCAAAAAAACTAGAATAAATGAATTGTAAAGCAAAAAAAGTACTTCACAATAATAATAATAAAAAAAATAGAAAATTTACATTTTATACTTAATAATATCTTTACAAATTTTTTTAAAGAGTTAACAAAATATAAAAATGACTATCAATAGTATTTCAATTATATATATAGGAATTATATTATGCATCTTATTTTATATCTTTAAGTGTATCCATGCATATGCATGGAGTTACAAGCTAGTTGTTTTAATAAAAGACTTCTACATTATTTACTAATTAAATAAAAGGTGGGGATTAAAATTCACTACCACTTGTCATTGTATATTTAAAACAAAATGACATGTCCAATTAAAAACGTACTAAAGATAAGCCAAACCCTAGTAGATAATTCTAAGGCATGAAATCCTGTAATATTTGCACAGACAGATGCACATACATTTAGAGTTTATACATAATCCTATGCCAGCATCAGTTTATACACATTTATGTATACCTTTACGTACTTACAAAGACATGCATATGTAAAGATATGTAATGATCCATTTGTACTTGTATGTTGCATGCATAGATATAATATGTATCTTATTTAAATGATATGCAACATATTCTCCTCCAGTAGGTTAATTACCATGATCATAGGTTGTCTAGTTGTATGTCTATATATAGGCTCAAATACTCTTCTATTTTTTTGTATTAAAAATTAATAATTTGCATCTATTATAATTTAGAAATATAGGTTTTATTTTTCAAAAAAATAAAAATGATAAACTTTAGAGATAAGCAATAACTGTAATTTCTCTTTTGAACGTGAAAGGGAAAAAATCCTAAATTTTAGGAGTTCTTTTTTTGAATTCAAAATGAAATTTTTTATTTGACATTGATGACCCTATTTCTAAATGAATTTACCCTTCATTAATGAGAGTATTTTTTAACCACAAAAAAGTCCAGTTGAAAGAGGAGAATCTTCTTATATATAGTATAGATAAAATGTTGTTATCTTAACTTACTTGATTTTAAGTTTGCAGACATACAATGTCCTTTTCACCAATTTTGGGATGGAAAAAATCTAACTTTTTTGGCATGCTCATCAAATAATGTTATATTGTACTTGCATATTGGGCTGTTGTGTTATTTTTCTTTATTTGTTCTCTTGCCTTGGCAAAACAACTCCTAATTAAATAAAAAATTCTTTGGGAATACTCTACTCACTAACATTAGTTTGAACAATTGTATTAGACCTTATCCGAACGAATGCTCTGGCAGTAACTTGGATGGAGATCTATACTTCGTCTATTGGGACCCTAATCTTATTCCTTCTCAACAAATTCAACCAATGGAGTATATCGGAGCAAAAACTAAGCCACTTGATCATGATGTTACACTAGAGGTAATCTCAATTTATATGTAGTAACAAGCCATGCATATTTTGAGCACACCACATTTTAATTTGCCTCTGCAATTAATATATGCATAAAACTGCAATATAAAAGTAGGGTATGATAGCTCTTTCTGAACAAATGTCTATTCATTTGCTTATACCACTTGATGAGAAGACGCCGTGTTTCCATCATCTAGCCTTTGCGATCTCGGGTTTTCTATATGTTAGACAATTAAGCATTTAGTTTATATGTGGCTGTGTATATTCTTGTGCATCTATTGAGCAGTCATTTACGCAACTGTTTTTGAACTTTTTTTATGTTAAGAGGGAAAAGTATTGTTTCCATACTCATAAACAATTATCTTTTCTGTTCATGTTGTATTATTCGCCAATGCACTGTGTTCTTCAATAATATTAATATGAGCACAAAAGAATAAGCTATGTACATATCACACATGCTTGATTGAAACACTCTTTTTTGGATATTTAGGATCATTGAGAAAAGTCTGCAATAATTATGTTTAATTTTGTTAAAGGCTCTGTCTTGCTATTCTGGAATTAGTTTGGAATCAGGAAATTCTAAGCAAAATTGCCTTATCATGATCAAATCTAGAAATCCTAGGCCTTGTGGTCATTCCATTTGTTCTGCTTGACATTTTGAGTGATAGAGAAATCTAGGCTGGAGTGAGTGATACTTAATGGTATTAATTCTCTCTAGTAGGTAGTAATGCACCACACGTTCCACACTAATGCATTTAAAGATTGCATTGATTCCTCATATTTTCCATCCCATTTGCAGCGACATCCTTCTATACCTTACATAACAAAGCATGTCACCCTTGTGCTACAGGAAGTTCAAGAGTATTTTGTCGACTACATACTCAACGACCGTCTGGGAATCATCGATAATGCACTAAGAAAGGAAGCTAAAAGCTGGGTCAACAAGGGAAGTGAGTCAGATTCTGACACTGATATTGTCAATGCAAAAGCAAAAGCAAAAGCATCGGCTTGGTGCCACGTTACATATCACCACAGCTATTGGGGTCGCTGCAATGTGGGAATGTATGGAGCTCATTTCCTCAGTTTTCCATGGTGTGTCTTTGACAAGCTTATTCAGATCAAGAAGGATAAAGTGAGTAACATAATAGCTTGAGGCATGTGGGAATTGAAGTGTTAGTTATGTCATGAATTGCACTCGGATTGAGAAGTTTAGTATAAGATCCTAAGTATGTATTTAAGTAAATTGCTTGTGTGACTACTATTTATCTTTGCTTATTGTTATTGGTATATGCTTGTTGATAAACTATATGTAAATGCTCCAGGCAAATGATTGGGGCTATAAATTATGTGTCAATTCCTGTTGGAAAATATATGTATGGTTTCTTATCATATTTTCTCATTCTTTAACATTGTTAGTTCTCCATTTTATGTTCTCATTGAGGTCAAACATAGACAAGAGATAGCTATCCCTCGCGTAAGATAGAATTATTTCAAATTGGAAAAAGAAAATTGAAATAAGTAATAATTTCTAATCTCTTTCTCTCTGTTTTTTTTGGTCAGTATAATCCTAGCATGTTTCATCTTTCGTTTTCTTTTTATTATTTTTGATGAATGTATTGATCAATTCAAATTTTCTTTTCTTACTGATTCTTTTCCAATTGAGATGCATCGCTCTATGAGTTTATATGTCTATATCATGGGCAGAGCCAAGGGGTGTAATTCTAATAGTAGCTTTGCTAGTGTTAGTTGTACACCTACAGATAGAAGTGAACATACAGCCCATTATCTTGTTCATCATACCCGGATGGTTGATGACAAGGTGGTATGGAAAATGGATAGAGCCAAAGAGGAGCCCTACCGTGTGCGTTTGGCAAGCGAAAAAGTCATTTCTAAAAAAAAAAAATTAAACTTAATTTTGAGAATGACCAAATACAGTCATGGTAATGATTTAGACCACAAATTTTAAATTACAGCTTAATCAATATTAGGCTAATTTGTCAATTAACACTAATTTTAAGTGATTAACCAATTGATATAAGCATGATGACAACATATACATGGATAAGTAAATTTGAGCATATAAAATGGACAACCATTGGAAGTTAAAGACATAATACCACAAAGATAACATCAGATGTGTT
Source organism: Quercus aquifolioides (assembly GCA_019022515.1). Taxonomy (NCBI): domain Eukaryota; kingdom Viridiplantae; phylum Streptophyta; class Magnoliopsida; order Fagales; family Fagaceae; genus Quercus; species Quercus aquifolioides. The sequence continues at coordinate 38,626,286 of CM032330.1, forward strand.
ATCGAAGAGAAAAACCTGAGAACCAAGTGTAAAACCTTCACTATCGAAAACAATTCACTAGTGTAAATAGTTGCAATATATAATACATATGAAGCGGACAAAATTGGCCTTTGCCCTTTTCGGGCAAAATAAGTAGCATTCTGCCCCCTTTTCCAAACTAATTAGGGAAATGCCCTTCTTTTGAAATTCGACTTTCTTTAAATCGAGTTAAGCCCTATAGTGACATATTTAAGGCCCTATAGTGACGTTTTTAAGGACCTATAGTAGCGTTTTGTAACTCGAGCTCCATGAACTCGAGTTATACGTAAAAAGATTGCATATAACTCGATTTCATGGAGCTCGAGTTACAAAACGCCACTATAGGTCCTTAAAAACGTCACTATAGGGCTCTAGAAATTTTTTTTTTTTAAACTCGATTTTTAGTAAATCGAGTTTCAAAAGAGGGACATTTCCCTATTTAGTTTGGAAAAAGAGGGTAGAATGCTACTTATTTTGCCCGAAAAGGACAGAAGCCAATTTTGTCCCATATGAAGCCCTCTAAGTCTAATTTATGTACTCAACCCCTTCAAACTCCTACTAGCAACAAACTTTGTGAATCCTTTCCACTCTAGCTACCAGATCCACAATTGAATACCAATTGCATCTTCAAGCCTCCATGGCTAATTTGTGGTAGTTCCAATGATTCCCAAAAACTTTAGTTAGCCCTCATAACACAATGGTAATGATGGGTGGGAAGGATCTAATCTCCTATCAAAGTATTTGCTTGATAAATACAAAAAAAAAAATTGACAAAGAATATGCCAACACAAAATAAAGCCTAACAATTTTGATAGGTCCTACACAACATATACTCTTCAGCTCCTTTTGTATCACACATTCTACAAATAAACAATCAGTAAAGTGTATCTAAATGCAATTTGTTGTCTAAATGCATTTTGTCGAACCAAACATTGCAATTCAGGCAAAAACTCTAGTTTTGAAAAAGGCCAGATGTCTCAAATATTTTAAAACAGTACATTTGAATAATAAAAAAAGGTATTACTTCACAAAAATCGTAAATAAAATTATAAAATAAAGCAAATTTTTTTGGTATATTCTGTTCTATGCACATCTATATTTACGTAATATCTAAAAGTCGAAGTGTAACATTTAATGTTGTTACGTTCTTATTAAATCACATTATCGGCCATATCACCATTTTTTTTTATTGATTTGTGAAAGCTCAAATAGTGTGAAACACTATAGCCAATTTAGACCCCCAATTTTAAATTACGGCTTAGTTGCTTTTACCCTAACTTAACTAAGTGTGGAACAAGAGTAAATGATATGCAATAAAACCGGAACACTACTCTAAATATAAGCAAGTACAATAAACAATAAATGTAAATCTTAAAGAGTAGGGAAGAGAGATGCAAATAGAAAATAATACTGAAACGTGTTATCGAAGAGAAAACCGAAGTACTCAACGAAAAACCTCTCTACGGCTCTCTAAGCTGAAATCGATCTACTAGTGAATAAAGTTAGAGTACATGAATAACAAAGAGACATTCCAAGCCTAATTTGCCTAATTACCTTGAACCCTTCAAGTTCCTGCTACCAACGAGCTTCACGGAACCATGTCTTTACTAGTTGTTTGGATCCCGCAATTAACTCCAAATTGCATCCGTTACTCAATGGCTTTTTCCAATGCTTCCCATATGCACCAAAATTTCTCTCAACACTCAGAATGGGCGAGGTAAGTGTTTGGGCTAAGAACCTCTCAAAGATGTGTAGATGGAGAGGTAAGAGTAAAGGAAACTTTAGATAAATGGTGTAGATGATTGTAGGTAAACAATCTCTAACTCTCAAGTATTTGACTAGGGTTTTCTCTCTCAAAAGTTTCTTTGAAAAACTCATTGTTTCAATTTCGTGGGCAATGAGGGTTTATATAGTATTGGTAAAGGTATTGAAAAGACACACTTAAAATCATCAGGCAGAGAGTTTCGCAGGTCACTCGCGACTTGGCCTAAGTCGCGAAGTGACTCGCGAAATCTAGCCTGACAAAGACTCTTCAAATTCAAGCATAAGCTTCTCATGTGGCCTTTTCGTGGGTTGGCACTCGCGAGCTGGTTGCGAGCTAGTTGCGAATTCTTCATCTTCACAGAATCTTCACCAAGCTCTCACATACAACTCTTACATTAAATCCCACAAAAATATAGGGAAATCATTGAACAGAATTACAATAAAATTTTACACGAAATTAAAGCCACACATAAAAACATAGTTATAAATCACGACTTTACAATTTGTTCCTCTAATTATTTTTTATAATAGTAATTATATTAATCAATTGACTTTATAGATTTATCTTGGATGGCTTTTTTCTGTAATTATATTTGGGACTATTTAACTTTGCATATACTTTACCTTTGCACATTCATCTTACTTTAATTTATAAAGAACTCCTTCCACACTTTTTTTTTCTTTATTACTCTTACTCAATTCATTGCTTCTCCCTTTCACATTGTTATATGGCCACGACAACCAAAAGAGAGAGAGAGAGGAAAAAAAAAGACTATAAATGGTTATTTAGGCTACATGGAGTGCTCAAAATACGCTGATATATGAACCCTCACAACTCCAGTTTACCAGAATTTATGACTCGCCCATGAAGCTAGCTACTGACATATTACCAGTTAAACAATTTTGCATTCAAGGTAAAGCTTCAATGGGGAAATATTTTTAGTACTTTCAATGCTTTGTAATTGTACGGCCCCGAGATGTCCAGGTCTATTTGGGCCTCTTGTTCAAGCATAGGTGGTGTAGCCCATTGTTCCCATCCCCCTTTTTACTCGTGATCCCAACCTAGGCCCACGCTGAGTGTAGGCCCAGGTTCTACCACCCGGTCAATGGGGAAATATTTTTAGTGCTTTCAATGCTTTGTAATTGTATGGCCCCGAGATGTCCAGGTCCATTTGGGCCTCTTGTTCAAGCATAGGTGGTGTAGCCCATTGTTCCCATCCCCCTTTTTACTTGTGATCCCAACCTAGGCCCACGCTAAGTGTAGGCCCAGGTTCTACCACCCGGTCTTCGCTCAGGGAGGTCAATGCCGGACAATATAGGAAGAATGAACGTTCCGAACAGCCATCATGAACATGCCCAGCAATTCCAGAAACATCGCTGCCGGGCATGATCGCTGAAGTGGGAACCAAGTTCCAAAGCCATCTTCACCCCATCCCACTCCCACCTAACCACTCACTTATGAATGATGATACTGGACCGCTCATTGCACTAACTGCAAAAACAATTATGACACCCCACTAATCAGAGTGCTATAAATAAGAGAGGCGAAAGAAAGAGAGGGGGTTGGAAAATTGTGAGAGAAAAGGAGACAGGGAGAGTAAGAAGGTGGCAACATAGAAAGAGAAAAGTGATCTTATTAAGTCTTGGTGCCGAGAACGACTCATAGTAGGAAATCCAAACCCACTCAACAAATAAGTTGTGAATCTGAGTGAGGCCCAGTCCAGCAATCTCATTTCAGGTGCGCACAGTAATGATTACTAAAAAAAATGGAAAAATTACATACTAGATTCTTTTATATATATATATAGTATGAAGTTTTATTTTCAATCGTTTTTGTAATATTTCAATAAATCTATCACTTCCCAGGAAAAAAAAAAAAGGTATGTACACGTATAAATTTGCCAGTAACTAAATTAATGTATAGGATTGTTATTGATACATGCCTTTAAATTTGGTCCACTTTGGTCCATTCAGTCTATTTCAGTCTTGGTTACAATTTGGTTCATTTTGGTCCACATCATTTCATTTCGGTCCATTTAAGTCACTTTGGTCCAAGATGACAAAAAGTAATATTATTATTTTAATTCAATGATTTGTGGTATTATCTTTCTTTACTTTCGGTTCAATTAATTCTTGCATAACAAGGAGGAATTTCTCATGGGAACAAAAGATTCTCCCTCTCTCTTAGTTTCAGAGTAGGGAAGCCTTGTGACTGATTGGTCCACATCATTAAGGTTTTTGGCCTAACTGATAAAACCAAAAAAAAAAAAAAAAAAAAAAAAAAAAAAAAAAACGAAAACAAAAAACAAAAAACAAAAAACAAAAACAAAAACAAAAAGGGAGAGAGTTAATAGGAATGGTTTTAGAAATTAGAATTAGATTGTCATACCCATTCGAGATCAAGTTATTAGTCACTTAAAAAAGTAACTTGTATATATGAACTAATATGATCGAGCAATGTAACTTAGTTGCCACTTTTTGATATTTTTAAATGAAATATTTAGGATTCAAATATTTTTCTTTACTATAATTGAAAAAAATTATATAAATAAATATAGAAGTCCATAAATTTTTTTTTTTTCCCTTTTAAGATGAAGATGTTGTGGATCCAATCGACGGATATATAACCAGTTAATTGTTGATTTGGCCGAAAGGCCACTGGCAGATTTTATTTTTTAATTATTTAGAAGTACTGGACACATAGTTTGTCTGGTTTGGACTGCTTTTGGACAATCTGACGGTAGGAGAAAACGAAAATTTGTATGAATGTGGTGGTGAATTCCAGTCACCTTCCAGCTTGTAAGCTCTACGAACTTATATGGAAGAAATTAAAGCTGATTTCTCGAGCTATGGCTTTAGCTGGGTCAAAACTCAAAAGACAGTCCCCCTAAAGAGTCCACATATTATTGGTCCTACCCTCCAACTTCATCTCACCTAAACTCAACAATACTTTACTCTTATTTATTTTATCCTCGTAAATTTTCCTTGGCACCTACTGTGCGTTTGGATAGAATTTATTTTGCTGAAACTGAAAACTGAAAACTGAAAATACTGTAGCAAAATAGTTTCTAAATGGGTGAATAGTGCCGTGGGACCTATTTTTAATGAAAAAAATTGATAAAAAGTGAAATTTGTGGATCCGTAAGCAGTGCACAGATACTCTGTTCATGGACAAAAGGTCAACAAGTGCGGCTAAAAAAAAAAACCCACAAACGCGAGACGTGGGTGAGGAAACGTGGATCCAAACTTAATGCGTAAAAAGAAGTATTACTTCCTATCAAAAAAAAAAAAAAAAAAAAAGAAGTGTTACTTGAACTAACTCTTTTTATTAATTTGATGTGCTTAGAATTGTATTCGTTTTAATATTCCTGCAGTAATCATATAGTCTAGATCCTTCTTTTTCTTTTCTATTTAATCCCATAATATATTTTAATAACGCAAAGGAAAGAAGTAGAGCGTGTTTTTCTAGAATCTTATATGCACGTAAAGAAGTGTAGTGTTGGCCAAAGAATCAAACAAAGTTCTTCCCCCCGTAAAGAAGTGTAGTGTAGTCTCCGCGTCCTTGTTCCCAAAGTTTCCACTTTTCTCTATCACTTAAGAGGTCAAAAAAATTCAATTCCATCTTTTTTTTGTTAATTCCTTGCAGGTCAAGGGGGAATTCAGCATCATGGATAGCAAAAGGCACTCCTTTCTTGTCCTTAGTTTCAATGGGGAACTTTACATTTTGATTGGTTCACATTATCTACGCAATCGCTAGAAATGCGTTCTGCTTGGCCCACAAAAGAAAAAATATATACAAGTTAAAATTTAGAATTAGATGATTCCCACTTCCACGTGAGACCGGCTTTGCAACCTTTTCTATTAAGCTCGGCATAAATCAATGTATAAAACAATAATAATAAATTTGTGATTAATTATGTATTAAATTTTACAGCAATTTCATTTTCAATGTACAAAATCAAAATCAAAGAGTTTGTTAGAAAATTATCTCTTTTTTTTTTCTTTTTTTCTTTTTTTGTGAAACTTATTTTTTATAATATTCATAGTTAAAAACAATCATTCCACAGTTGCATTAGAAATGGTAAGAATAAGTGATAAGTGCAACAACTATATAAACAAGTTGATAAGCAAATGAGTTTTTGGTCCTTACTAGCCATTAGCACAATTATGCCGAAATACATAATGCTCATAATAGTGTGTTAAGAATAAGCAATGCTACCAATCATGCACTACCACCTCATAATGCTACAAAGTGGTACTTGTACTTAACTTTGCTGACATGTTCTCAATTCTACGGCTTGGAGGTGTATGAAGTTTCTGTAACTCTCACACTAGATCCTTCCTCGTCAACGGCTTAGAGACCAAGTGTCTTGAGATTCTTTGAGGAATCTGATAATGAATTGTAACAAGAAAAAAAAAGACAGACATCATAGCTTTTGACAATGTTGCTTTGGAAAAGCAATCGAACGCCGCCACGTGTCAATTACCTCAGAAAATGTCTACGTCAGCTTCACATATCAGCAGAAGTAATTCATATACTATAGTCCCGCGAAGCAGGGAATCATGACAGTTATCTTGGCGCCACATTGCTCTCTACTCTGTCTATATATAGTTTGATCATGAGCCTTACTTCTTTCACTACAACATATTTTCTCTACTTCTCTCTTTGCTTAGCTTTTAAGGTGAGACTCTCTTGCTTACTATCAATCATTCACTTCCTTTTCTCTTAATCACACTTTCATATATATGGTTGAAGAATGTCAAGAAAACAAGAATTGAAGCCACTTTCATCCTGGTTTCAATTGCTGTCAAAATGTTAATTTTTTCCATAATGTAACTAGACAACACAATTTATAGCTATTCCTTTTTACTTTTTTATTTTTTATTTAATTTTTTGGGTTAGTATTTCTTTGAGATTTAATTTCTTCGAAGTACATTAATATGCATTGAATATTTGTTTAGTACGTGTGTTGAAATTTTGAAAATGGTTTTGATGATTTGATTGCATCAATGTTGCAACCTTTGCGTTTTTGAGCACGACAGTCAGCTAAATTTGATATTTGATTTTAATTTTCAAATACACATGAAAGAAAAGTTTTTTTTTTAAAGCAGTTTTCTAATGTTTCCTGTTTATTTTTTGGGGCTCCATTTATTATTATTATTCTTTTCTGGTCTTGAAAGATATCCATGTATTCACTTTGATTTAGTTTTGTGGGTTCTCTCTTATTAGTATATGATAATAATTCATGTGTAAGGTGCAGTGATATGTAAAACTTGAACCGGTATTACTTGGCTAGGCTGTTAAATGTAGTTTCATTTTAGGTTGATAGGATTTAGAGATATATAGTTTAAAATTTTTGTTTTAGTTCTTCCCCTACCTGGCTAATGGTCTTACTGGTTGAAACCAATCCATGGAAAGACTAAATGCATCTAAGTATTTGGAACTACTGTAAATCATTCCTAGACTGTGATATAACCAACGGGGACATATACATAAAGACTTGGGAAAAAAATGGAATGGGGATATTTGAACCCCTTTCAATTTGCTTTTTATTTGTTTTTGTTCAAATTATTTACATTGTAAGCCTGTCTAATTTTTTACTATGATTATAGTTTTGAACTTTTTTCATTGAATACCTTAATTGGAAATGTCGTTCTAATGACAGCCAATTTGCAGAATTTCAGAAACCATAGTCTTCTTGGATAATCAACACCTGTTGCTGTGCTCTGGATAATATACCATGGATAATATAGCATTGCACCTTGGATATCAGACTTCAAGGAAATCTTTTTCTGTGCTCTGGAAACAAGAAAATGTTTTTGTCAGATTTGACTCAAACATGAGAAATTTGTACTTCTATTTCTCTGATCTTTCTAAAGAAAACAAGCTTGAACTCTCTTATGAGAACGTTTGGAAGATTGAGCTCCATCATCCACGTGGTCAAGCTAAAAAGTTTCTTCTCATCCAGGTTAGCTGGTTAAAACATTAATTATAAATTTTCACAATTTGCTGCTCTCCATGCTTTTTTTAGTTAACATTCAAACAAATTATTCTTCTTGTTGTTATTTCCTTTGCAAAGCTATGAGGAATAAATTGACATGGGTGATAGTTCTAATTTGGAAAATTTTAATAAAGTAGGAAATGGCTTAGCACATCGCAATGTGTGGGTGTGTTCATAGTTCTGCAGACACGCGTAGAGTTAGTAATCATATTTCTCCCTTAATTATGGTTGTTGCTTGTAACAGTGAGTGTGTGTGTGTGTGTGTGTGTTAACATGTATTGAGTCTACTAATCATATTTTAGCATATGACATCTTTAACTTGCAACTACAGTTCATAATTACGTTCTGAAGTGTTCCATTTGGATTTAAGAAATAAGGCAAACTACTAGCTATATAAAATGGGTAAAGAACTCCTTATATTATACAACCTATCTCTTGTTGATCAAGAACGTGGTAGTAAATTTTGGTTATGAAAGCATTATTGGCTCCCTTTTCAGATGCTGGAACTCCATATTGTATGTGTTAGTAATATAAAAATTTCTTGAGAAGTAGAATTAGGGAAGCTAAGATTAAGGTTCCAGTGTGATTACTTTTTACATAATAGACTAAAAGAGAATTACATTTTTCACCTCTTGAATGCACTTTGTAAGGGGGAACAAAAGCTTTTTATGATTGCCTTTTAGTTGGATAGTTCAATCCATGGTGTGTCTGTGATTTACCTATTACACAACCTGTCCAAAGGTTTCTTGTTATTCCTCTTTGATCTGCTATAATTTTCTTCTGGTCCTAAGGTCTAGTGGTTGTGCTACTTTAAGAAAACGATTTCCAAAAGGCAAGTGGACTCTTATCCTCACCTTGGTTTTATTGTTATTATTATTATTTTTTTCACATTACAAACTTTGACTAAGAAGATTAGAGGAAAAGCTAATGCTTGCTGTGTCTCCATATCTTGAAGGTGGACTTCTTGAGAACTCTTCCGTGAATTTTAAGATAAAACCGGAAGGATATTCATTTTATTTGTTTGACATCTCTCTTCCCTTTAGCCTAAATACGAAGATCCCATCCCAGCTATATATCTCTCACATTCCACAGCTTAATATTGGTTGGTTGGACACCCTACCCTGTGGCTCCAGTGTTAGCTGACTTCATAAGGTGGAGGTCACCACATCACAACATCGAAGGGCATCCACGACACAAATCTGATCACCAACCCTTCTCTTTTGATTTATATACCATGGACTGATCCTTTCTCTACCCACTCAAGATATGAAGATATATATAACTCACCCCTGTTCTTTCCCCCATCAAGTAGAACCTAGTATCACTTAGAGATAACCACTAGCATTTTTTTTTTTAAAGCTAATACCAAAAGATGAAATAAATTGTACCATACCTCAAAAGGAATAGTCAAGTAATAGTTGAGACCTCATAGTTGTTTATAAAGCTTAGATCGATCCAGTATATACTAGATGTAGGACTTAGACCCACACAGCATACACTCAACTAATTCAATTCAATGTCCAATCAATCCAGGGTATCACAAAGATATACTTATTTACATTTTCATGTCAAGAATGCTTAACTTCATTACTTTTGTAATAATGCCTGTCAATGTTATTGGTAGAGCCCCTAGTCTTCTTTTATATAGGTTGAACCTGCATAGATTTATGTGATATTGAAAACTGAATTCTTTTTTCTTTTCTTAACGAATTTTTCTTTGCATTGTTAGTTACTTGGAGCTCCTCGGATTTATGTGCAAGATCATACTCGTCATTGGGTCCGAGAAGTTGATTTCACTCCGTCGTGCTGCATTGGCCAATCTTCTGCTCTATGTTTGGAGCTCCCACAGGAGGGCCAGCTTCCACAATTTCATGGAGATTTTGTCTCTTATAAGGAAAATGAGGGCCCTTTTGTTCTGAAGCAAGGTATTGCTCTCTCTTGCAGTTCAGGACTAGTCCCTACTGTGAATCCACCCAAAGGCTTTGACTTGCCTTACAAAATCTTGTTTAAGATCAACTCTTTAATTCAGCATGGTTTTCTTCCTGGGCAAGCAATTGCTGAAAATTTTTATCGGTTGGTCGATCCTAAGAGAATAACAATTGAGTATATAGAAAGTGCCTTGGACAAACTGTCTCATTTGAAAGAATGCTGCTATGAACCTGTAAGCTGGCTTAAGGAGCAGTACAGAAATTATGCCACATCGAGGCGACTTCTTAAAACTGTTGCCATATCTTTAAATGATGGGTTGGTATATGTAAACAGGGTTCAAGTAACTCCATCTAAAGTGTATTTCTGTGGTCCTGAGGTGAATCTCTCCAATCGTGTGTTACGCAACTATCCTGAGGATATTGACAACTTTCTTCGTGTTTCGTTTGTTGACGAGGACTTGGATAAACTACACGCAACAGTTTTATCATCGTGTGCATCTTCGGCAAATGGGGAGAGGCAAACTGGCATTTATGACAGGATACTGTCCATTTTACGAAATGGCATAGTTATTGGTGGTAAGAAGTTCGAGTTTCTTGCCTATTCAAACAGTCAATTACGAGAAAATTCTGTTTGGATGTTTGCTTCAAGAACTGGCCTGACTGCAGCAGATATCAGAGAGTGGATGGGTGATTTTCGCGAGATTAGGAATGTGGCAAAATATGCTGCCAGATTGGGTCAATCTTTCGGCTCTTCAAGAGAAACAGTGAGCATTAGTAGGCATGAAGTTGAAAATATTCCTGATGTAGAAGTTGAAAGGAAAGGAATCCCATACTGTTTCTCTGATGGTATAGGTAAGATATCTGCAGAATTGGCTAGAGAGGTGGCTGCAAAATGTGGCCTAGAAAATTCTGTTCCATCTGCATTTCAAATTCGATATGGTGGGTACAAAGGTGTTGTGGCTGTTGATCCAACTTCTTCAAAGAAGTTGTCATTGAGAAAGAGCATGAGTAAGTACAAATCACAAAACATCAAACTAGATGTCTTGGAATGGAGTAGGTACCAACCTTGTTTTCTTAATCGTCAAATAATCACTCTTTTGTCTACCCTTGGAGTTATGGATCAAGTTTTTGAAAAGAAACAAAAGGAGGCTATAGATCAACTAGATGCTTTGTTAACAGATCCGTTGAGCTCACGGGAAGCATTGGAATTGATATTCCCAGGAGAGAGGACAAAGGTTCTAAAGGAAATGCTTTTGTGTGGTTATCAGCCTGATACAGAACCATTTCTTTCAATGATGCTACAAACAATTCGTGCATCTAAGTTGCTAGAATTACGGCTCAAAAGTAGGATATTTATTCCAAATGGAAGATGTATGATGGGATGTCTAGATGAGACAAGGACATTGGAATATGGACAGGTATTTGTTCAAATTTCTCGCTCTAGTAGGCATCTCTGTAATGATTTCTCCCATATTTTTCGCACCAGCAGCTCAAACCCGAACAATTTAATTTTTGAGGGTAAGGTAGTTGTTGCTAAAAATCCATGTCTGCATCCGGGAGATGTGCGTGTTCTAAAGGCTGTTGATGTGCCGGCTTTGCACCACCTGGCGGATTGTGTTGTTTTTCCGCAAAACGGAAAAAGGTAATACTGTGATATCCCATTGTAGATAGTTCTAAGGCATGAAATCCTATAATATTTGCACAGAGAGATGCACATACATATAGAGTTTATACATAATCCTATACCAGCATCAGTTTATACACATTTATGTATACCTTTACTTACATATACATGAATATGTAAGATATATAATGAGCTATTTGTACTTCTATGTTGCATGCATAGATATAATATATATCTTATTTAAATGATGGTAGCTTATTTATTTGTATGTCCATATATAATATGTTGTTATCTTACCTTATTTAATTTGTATTAAGTTTGCAAACATACAATGTCCTTTTTCACCACTTCTGGGATAGGAAAAATCTAACTTTTTTGGCATGCTCATCAAATAATTTTATATTGTACTTGCATACTGGGATGTTGTGTTATTTGTCTTTATTTGTTTTCTTGCCTTGGCAATACACCACCTAATTAAATAAATAAATAATTTACTAACATTAGTTGAACAATTGTATTAGGCCTCATCCAAATGAATGTTCTGGGAGTGACTTGGATGGAGATATGTACTTTGTCTGTTGGGACCTTGATCTTATTCCTCCTCGACAAATTCAACCAATGGAGTATATCGGAGCAAAAACTATGCCACTTGATCATGATGTTACAATAGAGGTAATTTCACTTTATATGTAGTAACAAGCCTTGCTTATTTTGTGCACACCACATTTTAATTTGCCTCTGCAATTAATATATGCATAAAACTGCACTATAAAAGTAGGGTATAACAGCTCTTTCTGAACAAATGTCTATTCATTTGCTTCTACCACTTAATGAGAATACACCTTGTTTCCATCATCTAGCCTTTGCGATTTGGGTTTTCTATATGTTAAAGATAATTAAGCATTTAGTTTATATATGGCTGTGTATATTCTTGTGCATCTAATGAGCAGTCATTTACGAAACTGTTCCGAACTTTTTATGTCAAGAAGGAAAAGTATTGTTTCCATACTCTAAACAATTATCTTTTCTGTTTGTGTTATATTATTCGCCAATGCACTGTGTTCTTTAATAATATTAATATGAGTACAAAAGAATAAGCTATGCACATATCACATATGCTTGATCGAAACACTCTTTTTTGGATATTTAGGTCATTGAGAAAAGTCTGCAAAAAATATGTTTAATTTTGTTAAAGGCTCTGTCTTGCTATTCGGGAATTAGTTTGGAATCTGGAAATTCTAAGCATGAATTTCCTTATCTTGATCAAATCTAGAAATCCCAGGCCTTATGGTCATTCCATTTGTTCTTTCTGACATTTTGAGTGATAGAGAAATCTAGGCTGGAGTGAGTCATACTTAATGGTATTAATTCTCTCTACTAGGTTGTAATGCAGCACACGTTCTACACTAATGCATTTAAAGATTGCATTGATTCCTCATATTTTCCATCCCATTTGAACAACATCCTTCTATACCTTACAAAGTATGTCACCTTTGCGCTACAGGAAGTTCAAGAGTATTTCGTCGACTACATACTCAACGACCGCCTAGGAATCATCGATAATGCCCACATTGTCTTTGCAGATAGTGAGCCCCGTGGGGCAATGAGTCCTAAATGTATTAAGCTTGCAAATCTACACTCAATTGCGGTTGACTTCCCAAAAAGTGGTATTGTTGCCGAAATACCCAATTATCTGCGTGTTAAGGTATATCCAGATTTCATGGAAAAACCTGATAAACGCACCTACAAATCAGAACGTGTGATAGGAAAGCTTTTTCGAGAGGTGAAAGACCTTGCATCGCGCACGAGCCCTGTGACACCCTTCACCTCAGAAGTCGCAAAGCAGTGTTATGATCCTGACATGGAAGTAGACGGCTTCAAGGACTACATCAGTGATGCTTTGTATTACAAAAGGGAGTATGATCACAAGCTGGGGAGTTTGATGGATTACTATGGGATTGAAACTGAAGCTGAAATACTTAGTGGAAACATATTGACAACTTCAAAATCTTTTGATAAGAGGAGGGATCTGGAACAAATTAATTATTCTGTAATGGCACTAAGAAAGGAAGCCAGGAGCTGGTTCCTCAAGGGAAGTGAGTCAGATTCTAAAACTGATATTGTCAACGCAAAAGCAAAAGCATCGGCTTGGTACCATGTGACATATCACCATAGCTATTGGGGTTGCTGCAATGAGGGAGTGGATAGAGCTCATTTCCTCAGTTTTCCATGGTGCGTCTTTGACAAGCTTATCCAGATCAAGAAGGATCAACTGAGTAACATAATAGCTTGAGACATGTTGGGATTGGAGCGTTAGTTGAGTCATGAATTGATCATGGATTGAGAAGTTTAGTATGAGATCCTAAGTATGTATTTAAGAAATTTTCTTGTTTAATTACTATTTATCCTTGCTTATTGTTATTGGTATATGGTTGTTGATAAACTACATGTAAATGCTCCAGGCAGATTTTTGGGGCTATAATTATGTTTCAATTCCTGTTGGAAAATATATGTATGGTTTCTTGTCATATTTTCTTATTCTTCAACATCTAGTGGTGCATTCAGGTCCATTTCTCCTTGTCAATAAGCTTGATACTATTTGAGCATATGCTTGAGAATATCTTGGCACATGATATCAGATAATCAAGAACTAGATACCTTACTCATTGTGTTAAGAACATGTGGCTGCTGTCTATTCCACATTAACACGTATGAATATTCGGAAGAGCAAGTGTGTGACTAAACCATAATAACTTTGAAAAAATTGGAAGGGTACATTGTCTTTTTTCTTAAGGTACCTTGTAATTTGTGACTAAATAAACTAATCCTTCCATTTTTCAGCAACAGCAAAATTCATGTCCATTGTGATCTTGTAGTGTATGAGGACACGTTGTTAGCTCATCATTTTATTTTCTCATTGAGGTCAAACCTAGACGAGAGATAGCTATTCTTATAATGAAGAGAAGAGTCGTGGTCGTACAGTAGGGCTATCACCCCCCACCCAAAATAAAAAATAAAAAAACTGGTTACTGGTATACATATATAATCTGAAAAATTAAGATTTGCCCTTAAATATATATATTTTTAGCTTTCGTCTTCTGAAATATTTAGATATTGACCCACAAGAAAAAAAAAATGAATAAATAAAATAAAATCCATGCCCCTTTGACTCAAGAATAATAGGAAAATCTTTTAGTTTAAACGAATTAAATTGTCTAAAGTATAACATCAATAATCATTGGACAAACTAAAATTAACTACAAAATAAAAAATAAATATGGACTGAAAACCTAAATTACAATTCCCAAATTTTTACTCTAACCTCACTCTTCCTCCACTCAACCTCAACGCCTCCATCACTGCTAGACTGCTGCTATTCTTTTCCTCAAATCAGAATCTGTGTTGCTGCTACTGCTGCTCCTTAGATCCTTGATCTACATCAGCTGCTGTTCACACTCACACACGAGTTGAATCGGCTAAGGGATGGTAAATCTGAGAAATTTCTATCCTCTCTCAAGTTCATATTTGTGTTTTTTTGTCTTTGCTATATTGCTCTGCCTCTGGCCCTCTGCCCTCTACCCTCTGCATTTTTTATGAACTATGGTGTGTTGTGTTTGTGACTTTTTATGGACTGTGACTGTGATGTGTTGTGTGGACCGTAGTTTGTGGCTTTGTATTGTGTAATTGTGACTTTTTGTGTGGACCTGTGTTTGTAACTTTTTTTTGTTTTGGTTTTATTTATAAAGACATAATTAAAGTGGGACCACTAGGACGTGAGTAGTGATTGTGAATTTGTGATACCAAAGTCTTTGGTCAGTGATTGTTTTGATAAAAGTGTTGAAATGTTTAAGAAATACTTATTTTGTTTGTAGTATTTTGTTGAATATGAAATAGATGTTAGTTTTTATTTTCATATAGCTCCCCCCCCCCCCCCCCAGGTTTGAATCCTAGTTTCATCCAGGGGCCTTGGATCGCCCAAGATAGCATTGTTTCAAATTTATTATGCACAAGATCGTCAGTAAGCCAATCTTCCAAGCTCATATAGCACCAAAAGATTTGAAAAGCAAAATACCCAAGGAGTGCACTAATGTGGTGCCAACCAAAGACCCTCAGATGGCTAAGTCAGAAACTCACAATGATCTCCAAAAACTCTAAAAAAATGAGAGTTAGAAAATTGTATGCACATACCTTGGAATGAAGGTGCATGCTTATATAGTGGTCTAAGATGACCACACACACTAAAATGTAGGCACTGGGTTAAATGGAGGTAGTGGTATTAGTGTCACCAAGATCTTTGGGTTCACGTTCCCCTACTTAAGGTGTGTTTGTTTGGTGGTGAAATAGAGTGGATGAAAAACTTGGAAGAGAAAATGAGAAGAGAAAACTTTTTAGAGGGTGTTTAGTTGGGAGGGAGAGAGAGAAAAAAATGTAGTAGAGCCCGGGTGTTTTCTTCCCGAGCCCACCAAAATGTTTTTTCCCTAAATTGGAGAGAAAAACTAAAGAGAACAAAAATTGACAAAAGCACCCTTGTGCAGCTGTGCTGTTGCTCAACGTTAACTGGTTCTCTCTCTCTCTCTTTTTTTTTTTTTTTTTTTTTTTAAACAAACTGGGTTTTGTCTTTGGTTTTTTTTTTTTTTTTTTTTTGTCATTTTCTGTTCAAACGTTACTTATATATATATATATATATATATATTTCATTTCCTACTTTGGTTTTTGTTTTTTCTATACTTCATTCGGTTGTTTTTTTTTTTTTTCCCGTGTTTCATTCGTTTTTTTTTTCATAGTTTTTTTTCTTTTTTTGGGTTCATCTCTTCTTTCTTTCTTTCTTTTTTTTTTCTTTTTTTTTTTTCAAATTTGCTACTTTTTTTTTTCCTTTAATTTAGTAGGAACATAAAAATAAATCTATACAAACTGCATTTCCTATCATTCTACTTTTTCACCCTAAACCAAACATCACAAGGGAAAACTAAAATATTTTATATCCTTTCACTTTTCTATCATATCTTTATTTTCTATTCTTCCACTTTTCTATTCCTCCAACGAAACTGACTCTTAGTGGGTACGGAATTGTAGAAGTTATAGTTTCCTCACGTGAGTAAGCGTGGCATAGAGCGCTTATATCACCTTGAGAAATGGTGTTCTCATTCGTCCATGCAGGTCTTGGACGAGTCAAGATGTTGGACTACTCATATCAATGCATGGTCCTTGTGGGATGCGTCGGATTTGCCTGTTGGACAAGTCTAGTTGAAATGTTCCCTATCAGAAAAAGAAAATTGAAATATGTAAACAATAACTACATTTTTTTTGTTAATATAATCCTAGTATGTTTCATCTTTTATTTCCTTTTCGCTTTATTTTTAATAAATTTATTGATCAATTCTGATTTTCTTTTTTTATTGATTATTTTCCGATTGAGATGTATTGATCAATGGATCTATGTCTCTATGTTGCTCATCATGCCCAGATGGTTGATAACGAGGTGGTACGGATGGAGGAGGCCCTAGTCCTACGTGTATTGCTGCTATTGTGCTGTGCAAATGTAAAATTTCATAGAAAGCCCAAACTTTTGCTATTAAACCTAAACTAAGAGACAAGTAGTGCTTTAGTCACCAGTAGCTACTCTAGGAATTTTTATTACCACAATATTTTTATTGTACTATTTAAAAAAAATGAAATTATAAGTTATTTTCCTTGAATAGGTTGAAGGAGCTACAAATTTTATCTTTTTGTTTTGTAATAAGCTTTTTGTTAAATAAATTTTTCACTTCTTGTTGTTTGGTCTTGTCTTATTTTTGTTTGGTTTATGTTTGTTGTTATTTGAGCGAATATTCATTGTTGTTATTTAAGCTTTAAAAAAAAAACAGGATTAAGAATTATGTTTGGACGCAAAATTAATTTTAGAGTAATGCTATGTCCATAACATTTTTACAATAAATCTTATGCAAAAAGCTGTTATTGGTGGGTAAAAAAAATAATATTAGTATTGGGTCCAAATTAGAATCAGTAACAGCTTACTACATTAAATTTGTTGTAAAATTTGTGAAAATATTGTGAATGTAGTAGTACTACTCTTATTTTTGTTAAACCCAAATTTTTGTAATTCTCAAGTCAGAGTGTTCAAAATTTTTATTAGGATAGTCACAATAGATTAGTTTAGCATATAATATTTTTTTTTTCAAGTATATATATACATTTCTCAAGTCCTATGACCACCCTGGCTTGCATGTAGAGCCGCCACTGTTTAGTCCAAACTTTTGGCTTGGTGGTGCGTTGCTCCTAATTGTAAGAGCATCCACATCAAGCTAGTTCTAGCCGGATGCTAAAAATATAGCTAAAGACCCACAAAAATCTCACATATCAGCCTCTTTTTCCTCCTTTTTCTCAGGCCGAACCTCTTAGATCTAGGTTTTTGCGGTCTTTGTTTGTGAAGGAGAAGGTGGGTTTGTGTCTGGTGATGGTAGTGGTGCATCTATGAAGGAGAAGGTAGTGTTGTATGGGGAAGAGAATAAAAATATTTATTTACTTATTTATTTTTGGAGACAAAAAATAATATTTAAATAAAGTAGAGAAATAAATATTGAGATTGATGTATGTGGTTGTTTGTTAAATAGAAGAGCCTGAGGTTTTTGGGTTAGTTTAGCTAAAATTCTTATTGAGGTTGATGTAAATGCTCTAAGACATTTGTTTTAAATGAAGTTGCTAATATTTCCATAAAAATAAAAATAAAAAGTTTCATTGACAAAATGTGTATATATATATATATATATTTCTGAGTATCAATGTTTTTAGAACTTAAAAGTTATAAAAAGAAAAAAAAAATTGATAGAAAAAAATTTTAAATGAAGAGAAAAAAAAAGTACAAAAATTATTGTTACCTTTAAAAAATGTTAGGACTTTTATATTATTTATGTAGTAAATTATATATATATATATATATATATATATATAATTGTGTATACAACAACAACAATAAACCTTAATTCCAAATTTTAGTGTTGGCTATAAATCCTCACCAGATTAGTTAGTCTGCCACATATAAAATTATGTATAAGCATAAAATTTGGATGTAATTATATAATAAATTTATAAATTGATATTTTTTCAAGTTAAACTATAAAATTATAGACCAAAAAATGATTACTACATGGATTAAAAATGTTATAATTTAGTTATTTTATAAGTTTAACAAAAATTTATATAAGTTATAGGTTTATCTAATTTCTAAAATTATTATAAGAGGATTAAATAATTTCCACTATAAAAAAATTACAACACAACTCATTTAGATTAAATAAAATCTAACAAATATATACAATTTAATCGTTATGATATATTTTTTATGGGTAATCAAAGATTAAATTATCACTTAATATTCACGTAAGTGGTATTTTATTATACAAATTTGTTTTAAGTATTTTATATATAATGCATGTGTGTTGTGTTCTTCCATAATGTGTATAGAATTACATAGGCATGCAAATGTAAAAATGATAAGGTAAGGCGAAGGATAACTAACTCTCAACCAAAGTGGGTATCTCTTGCAGTCAATATATGCATCTACATATACGGGTGGAGGAAGTTGGAGATATTTTGAGGGTATGGAGCCAAGCATCTTGGCAAGATCAAGCCTTTGGGGGGTCTGGATACAACAAGACAACTTGAGTAGTTGTTCGGTTTCGAATAATCTTTTGGCTAAACAAACCCATGTTTAGTTATAAATATTTCACGAGAATATTTTTTTTTTGAGAAACAAGCCAAAGACGTTTTATTAAGAAAGGCTATTCAAATCAGCCTGAAGAATTGATACAAGGTTTGGTGGCACATCATCCATTCAGACAGTCATAAAAAGTAATGATTTTGCCTTACGTGCTAGAGAGTGGGCCATCTTATTACATTGTCGGCGTGCAAAGGATACAGTAAAATCTGAGAAGTACGAACTAAGAAATAAAATATCCTGTATAAGATGGCCGTACTGTGTCAAACTTTTATCCCTACTCTTCAACGCTTTGAACAGAGACTCATTGTCACCTTCCAATACAATATTATCCAAGCTGAGCTCCAGTGCAAGTTCCATTGCTCTCCGTGCTGCAAGTGCTTCGACCTCGATCACTGTAGCTGGCAGAGGGATTTGTTGCGTCAGTGAGGCTATTGGGTGACCTTCACTATTCCGTATTACAACTCCCAGTCCAGCTTTAGTGTCTTCAACGAAAGTTGCCGCGTCGTAGTTAAGCTTGAACCGTTGGGTTTCCGGTGGAGTCCAGGCCATCTGGTGTTGACCTCGGTGTCGAGAAGGGAACGCTGAAGGTGCGAGAGCTTCAAGTTGTCTTTCCCGAGCATGCTCTGTTATTTTGTCCAATGGCAGAGCTGGTTTGCCAAGGCGTAGATTGTTCCGACGGTTCCATAGGTTCCATACGACAAGGGAGAATAGCTCCGGTTCCTTATTTCCTGCAAAAACAACACCCATAACGTCAGTGAAATTTCAGTCAAAAGTGTATGAGAATAAAAAAGGGAAGAAAGAAATTCATTCAAGCCAAAATTGGAAAATCCTGATATGGAAACATCCAGCACTGTTTCAGTATTTTTGTCATAACTTCTTACACAGATTTCTGATTGACCTGATTCTTATGGTCACAGAAAGAAGACTTGAATATCTACAACTTTGTAGTTTACCAAAAATTCCATAAGAATCTTTCTGAAGGTTAAAAGTGGGCTGGAAACTGAAAGTGGATAAAATTTTGAAAATCAAGGGATTCCCATCATAAATTTGATGGATTTTCTCTTTTTCTTTTGAAGGGGACTGAGGTTATAGGATGGAAAAACCTTAGAATGTTTGTCATCTTTTGTTTTATTTATTTTTAGATGTTTAGCATTGTTTTTATGGATTTCTTTTGCATAACTATGTGTGGCTAAACTAAATCTCTAGATAGGGTTAGAGGTGAAACCTAATATTTTTATCATGTGTTTTTGAGATTTTCTATGTGCTTTCTATGGATTGATGCTTGAATTTTGAGATTGATTTACAATTTGGAATCATTGCATGTTGACAAGGTTTTAAGATTTAATATTATTTTTATTTATATCGAATGTTTGAACTCCTTAATTAGTTATGATTTGAGAATATATTGAATGCTTAATCTCCCCAGTAACATGAAAATTGAATGATTTGCTCAATCACTCATATTCAATCTATTTTATACCTTGTTTGAGTAATTTATTGTTTTATTTTCCGATTAGGCGAGTTGGCTCTCTACCCTAATTGAGTTAAAAATAATCCAAGTTCATATGGTAAAATATTAGGTGGATCCTTAAATCCCTAGTGTTTTCTCTCCCTTAATTTCTCTTAGATTTATTTTGCTATTTCAATTGTAGTTTCAATATTATCTTGCTCCATCTATGGGTGGAAAAACAAATGAACAACTATTTTAATTTACTACATAATAATAGAGGTTTTAACATTAGTGTCAATCATTCCCTGTGGATCGACCTCGAACTCACCGAGATATTATAACTTGTGAAAAATCTGCACTTGGGTTTGCATTATTTTAATTGCAACTGGAGATTTGAAATGGATTTAATTTTGTGGGTTTTGTTTAGTCTAAAGGAGACGTGGGTCGACGTTGATAATAGATTGCAATTCTGTTTTGCCTTTGCTAGTTGTCTCTACAATGGATGGTGGCCACGGTGAGTTGTCTAAGGTCGATGTTGATGGTTGGCTTTGTGGGTTCATCGCTCTTGGTTGATTGGGTTGCTGATGATGATGGTCAATGAGAGGGGATTACAATGGGTAAGTGGATGACGATGATTGTGGTGGCTGGGTTTGTAATGGTTGGCGGCGGCTGTCTTTGCCATGGTCGGTGGTGGCTAGGTATGTGGTTTTTGGTGGTGGCTGATTTATGATGGGATTATAGTGGGTAGGTGGATGACAATGATTGTGGTGGTTGGGTCTGTAGTGGTTGGTGGTGGCTAGCTTTGCAATGGTTGGTGGTGGCTGAGTATGTGGTGGTTGGTGGTGGTTGGTTTATGCGATAGGCCAAGAATATATTGACCCCTTGTGATAAATTAACCAATTGATTTAGCCAAGTTAATTAATTAATTCAATTAACATGCAAAACATGTGGTAGCACAAACAAATCACCAATTAACTAAATGCAGCGGAAATTAAATTGACACGGTGATTTGTTTACAAATGGGGAAAACCTACACGGCAAAAACCCCACCGGATGATTTTAAGGTCACCACTCCCGAGAATTCACTATTATCATAACAAGCGGTTACAAGTAAAGGAATCCAAGTACCTTATACCAACCTACAGTTGAACCCTTATCCCAATACCCAATTGGACTTGTTCTGTAGTAACAATCTCTCATTTTCAATGCATGACTCCCAGTACGTGACTAACCAATAGATGCGCAGATCCTAGTATGTGACTTAATCACCAACTTGAGAAAGATGTTGGCTACAAAGTTCTTCAGTTCATCACACATTGAAGATCACGAAGCTCCTTGGTCACAAAACCCTACGGTGTACAAACACAACAGCTTCTTCAAGAGAAAGATAAATTAGGGCAAATTCTATCTCCAGTCACAACTTGCATGAACAAAACTTTGCATCACACTTACGCAACCTTTGACAGCCCTTAAAATAATCCTTATATATATTTAGGGTTGTGAGAAAAGAAAGCCCAAACATATACACATGGATTGGATGAAAATCAGCTCTAAAAAACTGAATTTCATAAACCTTGACAGATAGGGTATCTCTATCGAGCTAGCTGTCGTGCATTGGACTTCGACAGGTTTTTAAACCTCGATAGATACTAGCTGTCGAGTTTTAAAATCCAGCACTTCTTCACTTATTTCTTGGACAGATTTGTTTGGCTTTAACACTAGAACTTAAAACCTTATTTCTTGAAGCATTAAACACATCCTAGATCTACCCAATTACAAGTAAAGTGCGTTTTGTCAAAGATTAGCCAATTCTAAATTGACATATGTTCCTAACATCAAATCACATATGTCCTAACAGTCTCCCCCTTTGGCAATTCGTGACAAAACCACAACAAACAAATGAACATATGAGAGAAGTCATAAATCACTCAACTCATACTCACTTGTTAAATATAATAAAATCTATCCTAGCACAAACTCTTGAAAAACTTTGCAAGAAGAGAGTTTATGGCAAGAAGACTTTGACAACCTGTATATCTGAAAGACTTTAAACAAAACTCATCAAAGCATCTTAATGTGAAACAGAAATATAGGATTGCATACATTAAATAAGAAAACATGTGCATAAAGAGAGAAAAGAAACAACACATGTATAGATAGATGAAAGAAAGTAATAACAACCTCAATATATATATATATATATATATATATATCAACATAAGTACAAGGTTTGCTATCACTAAGGGGTCACAAGACCAATGTACAAAAATAATGTATCTAAAATGAAAAGAAAAGAAAAGATACAAAAAGTCCCCACTACACCCCTCATAAACACTCCCCCTATCACAAAAATCTCATATGCTAACCCTCCCTTTACGCATGACTACTCTCATATCAAAACTACTCCCCCCTTTTTGTCACGAGTGACAAAGGGTAAGTACATCAAGTAGACATCTCATCATCACTAGGCAAGCTAGCACCATTGTCCTCATCAGCATCATCACTGCCGGAGCCATCGTCACTCTCATCCTCAGAAGCTGGTGGAGATGGAGAAGAAGCAACAGTGAAACCACCCATAACAGCCTGTCGTCGTGCAACACGACCAACATAGGTGTTCACTTGACATAACTCATCACTGAATGTGTCAAGGCGAGCATCCATGCGCACAAGCTATGCCATGATGGCCTCAAGTGTCACTCCACCCGCAGAAGCCGAAGGAGTGGAGGTAGATAGAGCGACAGAAGCTGGAGGAGTCGCCGTCTCTATTCGGGGCCCCCTCGGTCTGAGTTGTGCCTCGCTTCATCGAACGGTAGCTACATCTATGGCACATATAACTGTGAAGTAAGGAGACTCAAGAAAGGAGATAGAAAAATGGTGAAGGATCTGCGTGATAGCCGAAGGAAAATGAGCTTATCATGGGTCGTCGTATCCCTATAGACATCTATAAGGGATAAAATGAAATGAGAAAGGAAGTTAATAGAGATATCCTCTAAGAGGGATAATAAAAATCGAGCACGAGGCTCTGTAATGGAGTTATAGTGAGACAAAGGATGAAGAATAAATGTCACCACCATGTTCAGGAATCTCGGACCTTTTGCAAAGCCTGAGCAAGGGGTGTTTTGACGGTCACCCCAAGATGAAGGTGTCTCACAAAAGAGAGACGAGAGTTTGTCTTTGGACACAGTCCGCAGACGAGCACAACTAAGGTAGTTAGGATGCGCTACCCTAAGAACGTGTAGTTCCTTGGATACAATATCTAGAGTAACTACTATGCGCGTACCTCGAACGCGAGAGAAGAAATGAGGTACAGAAGTATCGATTCCGTGCATATTGGAGTAAAACTCCTGTATGATCATGGAGGGAAAAGTGACCGAGATGTCACATAGTGACCCCCAACCCCTACTGTGAATGACAGTGGGTAGGTCAATATTAGAAAAATCTGATAACATGACTTGAAGTTCCGAATGAATGCCTCGTCGAGAAAAGTTCTCCGAAAAGTCCTTTCGGGCTTTATCATCATGGAACCATACATGAAAAGGTGTAGGGTTAGAAGAAGAAGAGGGTTGTGGGATGGAGTGGATTTTCGTTTAGGTACCATGATGCAACTAACCAAAAACAAGAGAGAGGGGGCGAAAGAGAGACAATCAGAAAAGCACCAACAAGACAATATATAATAATATAAGAACTTGAAGGTGCGTATGCATGAAAAATGCATGAACATGTGACATGCAAACTTAAATACATCATGGGCTCAGCCCAATCCAAACCTAACAGCACACAGCAAATCAACATATATAGCACACATATATAATGCATGAAAATATAGTTATAATGCAAGTGTGATGCAATGCATGACGTTTAGGATCATATAAACATAACCCAACCCAAAAATTTCACCAAAACTTCATCAATTTCAAAAAACACTAAAAGTTTTCAAAAAAATCCTAAAATCTAGAAAAGAGATCATACCTGTGAAAAATGCAATGAAAAGACCGAAGAATGAGTAGGGAAGATGAAGAGGTTGAGTGAGAAGAGTTTGAGGGAGAGAAAAGTGATTTTCTGTCAAGAGAGATCGGGGAGAAATGAGAGAAAACTGCGCAGATCCAATATATAGAAATCAACAGATCGAGAGGTGTCGAGAGGTATCGAGGATTAAAAATGCGTGTTTTATCTGTCGAAAAGCTGTCCAGAATCTGTCGAGAGGTGTCCACAGCTAAAGGATCTCGATGAATCGAAGTAGCTATCGAGAAGCTATCTAGCATCTAGAATGTTTCTCGATGGATCGAAATAGCTATCGAGAAGTTGTCGAGAGTGCGATAAAAAGCAGCTGAAGGGTCTCAATAGATAGCCTAGCTATATAGAGGTGTCCAGCAGCTGTCAAGATTGCTTAAAAACAGTTTTTCAAGAAGAGAAAAATACAGACATGAATGCAATCAAGCATGCTACACAACCAAAGATCCAAACCACATTTTAAGCTCTCAAAATCATCTCTCAACAAAAAAATGTTAAGCATATAGATCCAAAACACACACAACATGTCTAACCAATTTTATATTTCGAAAACAAGTTAAGACAGTTTAGTGAGCATACATTAACACATGTATTCCTTGTGATGGCCAAATCACATTGTACCAGCATATGTATCAAAAGTAGCAAAGAATATTGCGTGTTGTGTGTGAAAAACATTGCAAGATTGCATTAGTGTCTATATGTTATGACGATTTATGATATGAGAAAATCACTTTAACTCACACATAATCATAACTATTTGATAGGGACTATCACTTTCGAGGTACATCCTATAACTCCCACATCTCCTAGAATACACGCTTGCAATCATGTATAAAGCATTTTGATTCTTTTTGCTTTTTATTGTTCTTTGCATTCTTTTTCTTTTAAGCAAACTATGCATGGGCATATAAGAGATAGGAAAGAAATACCCAATGATGTTAAGCATTTGACATTCCACTTTTGCAATGCCAAAGCATACAAATGTCATTTCATGATTGGTGGGCAATAGTGGTGAGATGGTTATTTATGCCTTTCTCTTAAGATTTTCTAGTTTTTCCCGTCAAAAAGAGTGATACGAGTGTTAAGTACAAGAGATTACTTAATCTTACCCATCACAAACACGAGCCACAAAGCTCACTTGCTTAGTTGTGCATAGAGATGATCATCTAAGCCACAAATGATACAAAGTTTAGAAAACTTTGTTTCAATGGACATTCAAGGTAAACAAGTACCAATGTACACGAACACACTATTTTTGTATTTTTCTGATTTTTCAAATTTTTTTTTTTATATATGAAACACAAAATAAAGCAAAACTGAAAAGTAAACAAACAAAAACATGTTAAACAAAATAATGCATAAAACTAGACTAACTCAAAACACGAAAGCAAAACACACAAATAATGTAAAAACAAAAACAAGAAGGGGAGAGAGAAAAAGTGACAGAATCACTTGGAGCCTTTTTTCTTCCACACCTTGAAAGAACTTTTCCGTTTAGCAAACCCTTGATTCAGTGGTGAGGGGGAAGAATTGAAACCGTTCAAGTTCGAAAGGAACATAAAGGCTTTAAGAAGATCTCCAAGAGGAGCAAAAGAGGATGGAAGCTGATTCTAGTTTCCCGACGAGATCATGTTGTTGCTCTGTTGAGTGGTTAACCACTTATAGCAATTAGGTCGAGTATGTCCAGCTGCTCCACAGTGATGACAGAAATACTGCTTTTTCTGTTTATGCTTTTGAGTATTTCCCTTTTTAGCCCTAGGGTTCTTAATCTCTTTCTTATCAAGCTTAGAGGGTGCTCCTAAGATAGATTTATCCTTGTTTATGTTCTCACTAGCTAATTCATTTTTAACATCATTGTTCACAGTTTCAACATTATTTGCAGGAGGAACAAAAACAGTAGTACTAGAAGTAGCAATACTAGGAGAAGAGAAATCGCACCCTAAACCAATTCGATTAGAAGCAGATTTCTGAAGACTGAGCATCTCATCGAACTTTGCACTTGAAGTCCTTTCCAACTGGGCTCTGACTTGGAACAGTTCTACCGCAAGCTTCTTGGTATTCTCAGCCAAGAAATTATTCTCAAATCTCAATGCTCTAATGGTCTGATTTTCTTAATCAAACTTTGTGGAGATTTCTTCTCATTCAAGCTCCACTTCACTAAGCTTCTTGGTGGCCAATCTATACAATTTCTCATGCTTTTCCGAGACCATGTATAACTTTGCATAGACCACTTCACTAAGCTTCTTGGTGGCCAACCTATACAATTTCTCGTGCTTTTTCAAGACCTTGTATAACTTTGCATAGGCTGTGTGGATGTTATCTTGCTCATCCATCTTTTCAAACTTAGAATCCACCAATTCCTCTTCTTCATCCACATCTCCAACAATCCCTTCAGTAGGATTGATAGTTGCAGTGAAGGCATTTAGAATTCCATCATCCTCATTATCAGAATCATCCTCAGGCTTAGTGTTGTTCAACGTAGCAGCAAGTGCCTTGCTCTTCCCAATAGTCTTGAGATACGTGGGGCACTCTTGTTTTATGTGACCGAAGCCCTTACACCCAAAGCACTTTGGTCCTGAGGGAATAGTGTACTGACCGCCATCCCTAGCATCCTTCTTCCCTTTGTCTTGGCTCTTGAACCGCAAAGAACTAGATTGCTTTTAGTCCTTGTCAAATCCTTTCGCGTTGGCATTCTTTATAAACTTCTTGAACTGCTTTGTGATATAGGATTTCATCTTAGAATCTTCATCGTCTGAAGACTCATCAGTGTCACTGCTCTTAGCCTTCAATGCCATGCTCTTGCTCTTGCTTGATTTCCCTATCCTTGTCAACCCCAACTCATAGGTTTGCAGATTGCCAACCAACTCTGTCAAATGAATTTTGTCAATATCCTTCGATTCCTCAATTGCGGTAATCTTGACATGAAATCTCTCGGGTAGAGATTTAAGCACCTTTCTAACAATCTCGAGTTCAGGAATGGTTTCCCCAAGATTAAAAGCTAAGTTCATTATGTCCTTGAGCTTAGCATAGAACTCATCAAATGACTCATCATCCTCCATCTTAATCTCTTCAAAGCTCATAGTAAGCCTCTGAAGCTTTGAATCCTTGACAGCCTTGGTTCCTTCATAGGTTGTTTAGAGAATGGTTTATGCTTCCTTAGCAGTTTCAGTAAAGGATATCTTCTTGAACTCCTCATTCGTGACTGGACTGAATAAAGCATTCAATGCTCTACTATTGAAGTTTTCTGCCTTGATCTTAGCATCGTCCTAGACGGCCAGTGCTTCCGTAGGCTTGGTCCAGCCTATCTCCAAAGTTCGCCACACCTTCTCATCTAATGACTGCAAGAAAGCTCTCATGCGTACTTTCCAGTATGCACAGTTAGTGCCATCAAATAAATGAGGTATAATAAGAGACTGTCCTCTATCCATGACAAACAGGGGTCAATGGATCACACAACAAAGATTAACACCTAATCAGAGTGTTCCTGTTTTGAAACCACTTAATAGGCCAATAATGTATTGATCCCTTGTGATAAATTAACCAATTGATTTAGCCAAGTTAATTAATTAATTCAATTAACATGCAAAACGCGTGGTAGTACAAACAAATCACCAATTAACTAAATGCAACAGAAATTAAATTGACATGGTGATTTGTTTACGAATGGGGAAAACCTACACAGCAAAAACCCCACCGGATGATTTTAAGGTTGTAAAGTTGTTATTTACAACTATGTTTTTGTTGGCTTTTATTCCGTGCCAAATTTGATTGTAATGATTTTCAATCGTTTATACCATGTATTTATTGTGGGATTTGTTGTAAGGGTTGTGTGATAGAGAGAGCGTGTGAAGACTCAAGCATTTGGAGGCTGAAGGATTCTCACGGGTATGTCGCGACTTAGCTTCCCGCGAAGTGAGACATGTGCCATGCACATGCTGGAATGCGAAGAGTCAGGCCAGGTGGAGACAGCTGTGTCTCGCGAGTATCTCGTAGGTAAGGCCTTCCCGCGAGACACCCGCGAGACAATCTGTTCTGCCAGCCTGTACTGACTGACTCACACGTTTTGCACCTATCCTATATATACCCTCATTACCCACAAATGTTGTGGAATGCTTCAGAGAGAAAACCCTAGCCAAACACATTGGGAATTAGAGATTGTCATCCCCACCTTTCTCTATACACTTGCTTGTGGTATCTCCTCAACCCTTCCCTCTCCATTTCCATACCATTGAGAGGTTGATAGCCCAAACACTTACCACATCCTTTGAGAGTGTTGAGTGACGTTTTGGTGCTGCTGGGAAGCATTGGAAGGAGCCTGGAATGGCAGATGCAACATGGAGCTTATTGCAGGATCCGGGGTGCTAGACAAGACACGGTTCCGAGAAGCCTTGTTAGAGTAGGAGCTTGGAGGGCTTAGGTGCATCGGGTAGATTAGGCTTGGAGGGTCTCTTGCTAACCCATGTATCCCAACTGATTGTCTAGTGGATCGATTTCCGCTTGGAGGGCGGCGGAGAGGTTTTTTGCCGAGTTCTTTGGTTTCCTCTTCGAGAACACGTCTCGGTGTTTTCTGTGTTTGCATCTCTCTTCCCTACTCTTTTATATTCCATTATACTGCTGTGTTGCTTAGTTTATGGATTAGAGTAGTTCACTTGTTCATCCGCTCGCATTTACACTATTCCGCACTTAGTATTTAGTTAGTGTAAAATCTATCGAGCCGTAATTTTAATTGGGGGTCTAAACAACTCTTGTGTTTTCAACACATTTTCGAGCTTTCAATTGGTATCAGAGCAGGTACACTTGCTGTGGTTTAAATACCTGAGTGTGATCCTTGACCCTATTTGAGATGGACTGGTTTCAATCGCTCAATGTTCCATCATTTTTTGATGGGAACAATTATGCCTTCTGGAAAGTCAGAATGAGAGCATTTCTATGTTCTATGGATGATACCGTGTGGGATGTGGTTGAGATAGGCTGGACTAAGTCGGAGGAGCCTAAGTCCACTTGGGATAAGGCAGCTCTTGCAGCCGCCAATGCTAATAGTAGAGCTTTAAATGCTATTTTCTGTGGTGTGTCTCCTGATGAATTCCACAGGATCTCTCATATGACGGTAGCCAAGGAAGCTTGGAAGATTTTGGAGACAACATATGAGGGTACGAGGAAAGTTAAGGACACAAAGCTTCAGATGCTTACCACCAAATTTGAAGAGCTCAAGATGGGGGATGATGAACCATTTGATTCATTCTATGGGAAGCTCAATGAAATTGTAATTGCTAAACTCAATCTTGGGGAGAAGATTGAAGAGACTAAGGTGGTGAGAAAAATTTTGAGGTCCTTACCGGAGAGCTTTCGGGCAAAAGTCACAGCCATAGAGGAAAGCAAGGATTTGGATGAAATTAAGATCCAAGAGCTCATTGGATCACTCCAAACGTATGAGCTTGGACTGCCTTCCCATAGGACGAGTAAATCGCTTGCTCTTAAAACCATCACCAAAAGAATGGATGATCCTTCCGAAGAAAATGGAGTGGAGAAGGAAGTAGTATACCTTACGAAAAACTTCTGAAATTTTCTGAAGATGAAGAACAGTGGAAAACCATTCAACAGAGGAAAATTTTCATCTTCAAGAGGTGATAGGAAAGAGTTTACGAGGAAATAAGGGAGGGATTCTCAACCTCCTTCAGACATTGTGTGTTATGAGTGCAATGGCCATGGACATCTAAAGAAGGAGTGTCCAAATTTTCTGAGGGGAAAAGGCAAGGCTTATGCCACTACACTCAGTGATTCTGACTCTTCTGATTCTGATTCGGAAGAGAGTTGTGACGGAGAGGGAAACTACTCCGCCTTCATGACCATTGCTCGTGTGGAGTCATCGAATGATTTGGGTGCACTTGTGAAGGAGCTTGGTGAGCATTCTGATTCAGAGTCTATTGGGATTGTGGAAGAATCAGATGCTGAAGAGGAAGAAAATACAGCTAATCTTCAAGAAAATTACTCCTTACTACTTGAGAAGTCGAGAGAGTATTCCAGAGTAGCCAAGGCAGCCGTAAGGAAAATGAAGAAAGCTGAGGAAGATTACAGAAGTCTTTTGATTAGATATAAAGAGGCTAAGTGTGAGATTGAGACACTAAATGGTGAGCTGTCTGAAGCCTATACGAATGTGAGGTTTCTTGAGCAAGAGGTTGTGCAAGCTCATGCTAAGATAGAGAGAGTCTCCTCTCAGAAGCTAGAAGATGTTATATCATCTCAAAAACCTTCTTCAGACAAGTTCGGATTGGGATACACCGGAGGAAGCTGCTCATCAGCCAAAGTCACTAAATAAGTAAAGTTTGTGAAGGCTAACGAGACAGTTGTAGAAGAGCCCATTCTTGAGAAAATTGAGGATGTAAAGAAGAAGAATGTGGCTGAGCAACGAATGGTGAATAAGCCCCGAAATCAATCTGTGGTTAAACATGAAACCAGAGGAAGATCTCTCCCAAGATCACAACGGGGTCCTAGAATGGATTATGTGTGTCATTATTGTGGACTGCAAGGACATACCAAACCCAACTGTCAAAAGCTGAGATTAGACAACAATGCAAGCGCACCTCGGTACGAGGAAGGAGAAATGACATGAGGTATTGGGGTGGTGAGCAACCAAGAAGTCAAAATCGTGATTCCGGTATGACGGACGTGATGAAGATGATCGATGCCTTCACCACTTGCTTGGAGAGTTTCACTAGAAGGTTTGATAGTCCAAACTCTCGTACCCAATCTGTCAAGGATATCACCCCAAACGCACGTGACGTGTGGGTGAAGAAGGGTACTCATGCATAAGCATTATAACATGTCCATGCATAAATTCTTTCAATGTTTAGGGACATTTGCTGTTGCACTATTTCATGCATTGTTTTTGTTGTTATTTTATCTGGTTGGTTTGTACCTGCTGTTTTTGTTGATCTTATTTTTCCTGTTCTGTTTTGGGTGTGTTTAAAAAAAATTCAAAAACCCATAAAAATTGAAAAATCTCAAAAGTTTGATCACATGTTTTGTGCATGTCACATGTGAGTTTGGCCTAGTACCTTCGTACTAATGGCGTAGTGTATTTATGATCTTGGCTTGTTATGTATGCACTCTTTTCTATGTGGAAGAAATCTTGAACACTATGTGTGACTGTTGTAAATAGATCTTCAAGCTTGTCATGAATGATTGGTCAATAGTCTTGTTGGTCTTGATACTTGCATAGACTTGTGTCTATATCTCTTCTCACTTTATTTTTATGTTTTTGCAAAAAGAGCTCACCAAATGTAAATCTCCAAATGAAAAGAGATATTGAGCTGCAATAGCCTGTCGCACACACTAGTATTCGACTAGGAAAAAGGGAAAGCGACTCTTCTTAATGTGTTTTGTACGATGCTCAAAAAGCCAAAGGCTAATCTTCAATGTTGAAATATCATAAATTTCAAGCACCAATCTCAAAATGAGATGTTGTTTTCTTGTCCAATCAAAAATAAAATGGACCAATTGCTATGCTTTTTGCAGAAGCCAAATGAAAAGCTTTTGAAGTTATGTATTCACTGTGTGGGAGGTCATATATACTCATTTCTATAATGGAGACAGTCCACTTGATTTCGTATCAGTTGTGTATGACTCGTTTGAATTGATCATTGAAGCTTCGCTCTAGTCTAATGACTATTTCACATTTGATACTCACACACAACACACAAGACTTTGATTCAATCAATGTCTATCTCATTTGTGTGATTGTATATGTTCAAATGTGATGTGTATGCTCAAGAACGTGTTGATCAAATCCAAAAATATTTTTGAGTGTTTTATTTGTTTTTGAAAGTGATTTTATACTTTCATGTCTTTTGTTTTTGTTCAAAATGCATTTTTGTGTTTTCCTTCAAAAACTGGTTTAGGGGTTGTTTCGTGAGAAGCTCGAGACTTAAAGCTTCCCGCGAAAAGGGCTTGAGGGAAATTTTTTTTTCATCCTGTCACACAGAAACTCTCGCACCTGTCTCGCGACCAACAGCTTCTCGCGAAATGTTGTTTGGCTAAAAATTGGATTTTTCCAAATTCAGACAGAAGTTATCGCGACTGTCTCGCGACCTAGTGCATCTCGCGAAAGTTTTGTGCTTCGGTGGCCGTTCTCGCGACTGTTTCGCTACTCCCTAACCCGCGAAAAACGCGTGTTTTCAGTTTTATATTGCTGATGTGACAATTTTTCAAATCACAAAAACTTCCCTCGCTCAACCTCTCTTGAACCTTTTCAACCCAAATCACTATTCCATTCAAACCCCGTCAATCCAAGCATTTTTTCTGCATTTTCTTCTTCAAGGTATGTTTTATAATCAATTCTTTTTAAGTTTTTACTTAGATTATGCAGAATTTTTGTTAGGGTTTTGAAAATTGGGGATTTTCAAAATTTTGGGTTAGTTTTCTAAATTGGGTGATTATTTCTCAAATCTTTTGATTGGGCTGTATCCCATTTGATGTTTGTGCATCTGTGTTGGCCCCTTGTGGCATTTTAAAGTGTATTTAGGCATGTTTTCACCATGTTCACACATTATTCATGTTATATTTGCATTTGTGCATATTAGGTGTTCGACAAAATGTCCGAATGACATTTTTGTGCCAAATTGAAATCAAGTGATGTCAATCTATGGGTTGTCACTTGTCTGACCATGTTTCACTCTGTTGGGTCATTGATCGTGTGTTTCATACACTTTGCTCATGTTGCACACTCTTGACACACAACTAGGCACACTTAGGCACCCCTCATACATCTCATGCCGCACACACTCATCAGCACATGCACACAGACACAAACACTTGCACAGTCTCTTAGCTTTATGCATTGTGTTTATGCTTTATAGGTTTGTGTTTTTAAGCATGCTATTAAGAGTCAACCATGCTCTGTTTTCAGTTAGTTCAACTCTGATTTTGAACTAACTTGAATCTAATCAAGTTTTGTCTTGTGGTTTGTGTTTGTGCAATTTTTTCCTTTTCTGCTTTGTGAAATTGTGCAGATGCCTCCCACCAAGCATGCAGCTAAGAAGAAACCTACTTCAAATCGTGCACGCACTGATTCTGATCATTTCAAGTCCGCGAAAGCAGCTATGAAGTACAATGACTGCTATAAGGACAAGACGATCATCATGGAGAGAGTGGTCCAATTAGAAACTCTTGAGGACACATTCATCCCTGAAGTGTTCAAAGATAGAACCTGGACCAAGCTGTTGAACCCAACCGGGGTTGTCTATTCAGAGATAATCAGGGAGTTTTTTTCAAATGCCACGGTCAACGGAGACTGTATTGAGTGCTGGGTACGACACAAGGAATTTGTGATTACGAGAGAGATCATCCAAGATTTTTTGGAAATACGGCCTCCATCTCAGCCAATTACAGTTGCATATGAGGACAGATTGGGCTCTACAGCTGATATGATTACAGCACTTGGTGGTGAACTGAAGAAATCATCCATGAACACTATCAAATTCTCTCCAGAAATGAGGACACTAAGCTATATGATGATTTACAATCTGTATCTGGTCACCAATCTCACCACTCTATCTGTTCCGAGAACAAGATTCTTGTATGATCTCTTTACTCATAAGGAGATTGACATTTGTGGCCATATCATGCGTCCTGAAGAAGAGCATCACAAAGCAGAATTCATGGACTGTGATGTCGTTCCCCTCCTTGATCATGGGATTGATTGCCAAGGCAAAGCTCAAGCTACCCAGTGGCCTCACAGCTATTCAGAGGGACTACCTCATTGGTGGTCATACACTGACTAGGAGCACTGCACACATCAAGGGCTCCAAGACTGGTGTGCATACCATCCCACAGCCTCGTGTTGAGCAAGATGAGGGTGGAGATACAGAGGAGGAGATTGATAGGTTCACCTCGACTCCAGAGCCTTCTACACAACCATCATCTTCGACTCCACCACAAGGCTTGAGCAAACTTGATCTATTACTAGCTAAAATGGATCAAATGTCTGCAATGTTGGATTCTCATGTACAGCACACCGCGGACCAGTTTGCATATCTTCAAGGACAAATCACCGCACTATCTTCACAGATACAAGACTTATCCATGGAGCAAGGCTCGAATTTAGAGTTAGATCAGTTCTAGCCCTTTGGCCATTCCGGTCAAAAAGGAGGAGATAATTTTGAGGGGGAGTTGGAGAAGAGCTTGCACAGCGTTAGGGGGAGCATAGTCTAGAAACTTAGTAACATTGGTTATTGGTTTTTCAGACGGTTTTATTCAGTACTTTTTAGTCTTTATAACTGTTTTACTGCTTTTGGTTTAAAGCTTTGATACTATGTTTTATTTAAATATAATTTCAGAAGTTTCTTTTGTGATATTCTCTATGCTTTGTAGCATATCTTGCATGTACCCATGTTGCTTTTGTAAGCTTTAAGGGTTTGTTTCATTGCATGTTTTGTAGGCTTTTATGGTTTGTGCCATGCATATGCAGTACTTTGTTTATGCAGCCTTTATGCATGTGTACTTGAAGTTTAATGTCACACTTTCTACTTCAGTACAACACTCTTGTGCCCTTGTAGGATTGTTCCTAGATGCAAATACGTCGTGTATTTAGCATTGGTTGAGTGTTGGATTTGCAAATGATACTCTTCAAATGAGCCTATCATCTTGCATGTCCGGATGTTCATTCCTTGTGTGAATGAGCATAGTGATCGCTTTTGTATAGTGATTACTTGTTTGATCTTGCCATGATTTAGTATTTCTATTTCATTTTGCTTGATCATGCTTTTATTGCTTCATATGCTTTTCAAGTTTTTTTTCTGCATACAATGATGTTATTGTGTTGTTGTGTTTCAGGAGATACTTGTTCATATGTTTCAAGAGCTTATTAGAATCTAGAATTAGGTGTGAGTGAGTTTTGCATTTGTTCCCAAACTCACGTTTAAGTCTAGAGTCTGTTTTAAAGTTTTGTCACGGAATAGCCAAAGGGGGAGATTGTAAAGTTGTTATTTACAACTATGTTTT
Organism: Quercus aquifolioides; assembly: GCA_019022515.1. Classification (NCBI taxonomy): domain Eukaryota; kingdom Viridiplantae; phylum Streptophyta; class Magnoliopsida; order Fagales; family Fagaceae; genus Quercus; species Quercus aquifolioides. Next base: position 38,661,798 of record CM032330.1, read on the forward strand.
TGTTGGCTTTTATTCCATGCCAAATTTGATTGTAATTATTTTCAATCGTTTATACCCTGTATTTATTGTGGGATTTGTTGTAAGGGTTGTGTGATAGAGAGAGTGTGTGAAGACTCGAGCATTTGGAGGCTGAAGGATTCTCGCGGGTATGTTGCGACTTAGCTTCCCGCGAAGTGAGACATGTGTCATGCACATGCTGGAATGCGAAGAGTCAGGCCAGGTGGAGACAGCTATGTCTCACGGGTAAGGCCTTCCCACGAGACACCCGCGAGACAATCTGTTCTGCCAGCCTGTACTGACTGACTCACACGTTTTGCACCTATCCTATATATACCCTCATTACCCACAAATGTTGTGGAATGCTTCAGAGAGAAAACCCTAGCCAAACACATTAGGAATTAGAGATTGTCATCCCCACCTTTCTCTATACACTTGCTTGTGGTATCTCCTTAACCCTTCCCTCTCCATTTCCATACCATTGAGAGGTTGATAGCCCAAACACTTACCACATCCTTTGAGAGTGTTGAGTGACGTTTTGGTGCTGCTGGAAAGCATTGGAAGAAGCTTGGAATGGCAGATACAACATGGAGCTTGTTGCGGGATCCGGGTGCTAGACAAGACACGGTTCCGAGAAGCCTTGTTAGAGTAGGAGCTTGGAAGGCTTAGGTGCATCGGGTAGATTAGGCTTGGAGGGTCTCTTGCTAACCCTTGTATCTCAACTGATTGTCTAATGGATCGATTTCCGCTTAGAGGGCGGCGGAGAGGTTTTTCGCCGAGTTCTTCAGTTTCCTCTTCGAGAAAACGTCTCGATGTTTTCTGTGTTTGCATCTCTCTTCCCTACTCTTTTATATTCCATTATACTGCTGTGTTGCTTAGTTTATGGATTAGAGTAGTTCACTTGTTCATCCGCTCGCATTTACACTATTCCGCACTTAGTATTTAGTTAGTGTAAAATCTATCGAGCCGTAATTTTAATTGAGGTCTAAACAACTCTTGTGTTTTCAACACATTTTCGAGCTTTCAAAGGTCACCATTCCCGAGAATTCACTATTATCACAACAAGTGATTACATGTAAAGGAATCCCAATACTTTTTACCAACCAACAGTTGAACCTTTACCCCAATACCCAATTGGACTTGTTCTATAATGACAATCTCTCCTTCTCAATGCACGGCTCCTAGTATGTGACTAACCAATAGATGCGCAGATCCTAGTACGCGACTTAATCACTAACTTGAGAAAGATATTGACTGCAATGTTCTTCAGTTCATCACACGATGAAGATCACGAAGCTCCTTGGTCATAAAACCCTATGGTGTACAAAAACAGTAGCTTCTTCAAGAGAAAGATAAATTAGGGCAAATTCTGTCTCCAGTCACAATTTGCATGAACAAAACTCTGCTTCACACTTGCGCAACCTTTGACACACCTTAAAATAATCCCCATATATGTTTAGGGTTGTGAGAAAAGAAAGCTCAAACATATATCCACAGATCAGATGAAAATCAGCTCTGAAAAACTGAATTTCATAAACCTCGACATATAGGGTATCTATCGAGCTAGCATCGGGCTTCAGCAGCTTTTTAAACCTCGATCAATACTAGCTGTCGAGCTTTAAAATTCAGCATTTCTTCACTTGTTTCTTGGACAGATTTGCATGGCTTTAACACTAGAATTTGAAACCTTGTTCCTTGAAGCATTAAACACATCCTAGATCTACCCAATTACAAGTAAAGTATGTTTTGTCAAAGGATTAGCCAATTTTAGATTGACATATGTTTCTAACATCAAATCACATATGTCCTAACATTATGTTTGCATTCTCAAATGTTTAGGCCACAACAAACACTTGCCAAACACTTAAAAATGAAACTATTTTATAGTAAATTATTTTACATGTAAAAATACTTTATATTTGAAAATATTTTACTTTGAAACAAACTTTTAAATATGTTAAACAATCTAATCTAGAATTTTTTTTTTCACCACATTTCTACATATTTTATAAAATTAGGCACCATAAATAGTTTTTTTTTTAAAGCCAACTATTGTCCCAAATTTTATTTTTTGAAAAAGAAAACTACCAACCCATCCCTTAATCAAACGCAAATTCATATCTCAAAACTAACTTCCCAGTTCCCACTAAGTGTCTGTTTGGCAATGGCGTCTGCGTTTTCAGAGTTTTGCATTTTCTATTTTTTTTTTTTTTTTTGGTTTTCAAGCATTTCAGGTGTAGTGCGGCTACTGTTCATTGAACAGTAGCCGCATTATTTGACTTTTCAGCCAGTGAACAGTGCACCAAGCACTGTTCACGGGTCCCACAATTCTCAAATTTTATCAACTTTTTCATTAAAAATGGGTCCCACGTTTTTACTTATTGTTTTTTTTTTCTTTATTCTTTTTTCCTTTATCAAGTTTTACCTGTTTCTTTTTACTTATTTTTTCTTTTCGGTTTCCTTAGCAATAACCAGTTTTTTTTTTTTTTTTTTTTCAAATGTTATGTACAAATTTTTTTTTTCTTGAACATATCTACTCTTACGTTTCCACTAATTTTATACTCTCAATAATGAGCATTTTTTTCATTCCACGTGTCTTTCTATCTTTATCATCTTTTCCCTTTCTTCTACAAATTCTAAAAAACAAATCTAATCTTACATATCTATTCACACATTCCCACTAATTTCAAAAGAAGACAATCACTCAAAATTCAATTAAGAAATTATGAACATACCATTTGTTTCTAATAAATTTTATTATATTGCTTTCTCTTTACCTTTGTTTTTCTCTTTGTCTCTATTTCTCTAATCGCTCCACAACATTCATTAAAGTAGGCACTACATATTTAAATCTCCCATATTACATATTTCTCCCATCTTAATTTGTTTATTTTTAAAGCTAGCCTCATGACACCTTGAATGAGCAAATGTGTAAAGTTCATATTGGAATAAATGGAAAATTAAAATACCAAACCCTCCCAAACAAAAGAGCCTCCTCGCAAGCGTGAAGTGCATGTGATGAGGCTAATTAATATTATGATATAAGAAAGTTTTATTTTTTGAAAGGGTCAATAATGCCCCCAATTTAGTACCCTTTAATTATATAAAATATTCTAATAAAGTTCTATTGTATTTTTGAGCTTATTTTGATGGATTCTAATAAAATTTTCTAATACAACACTTACACTTTCAAATTTCAACAAATAAGCAATCCACAAAGTGAATCTAAATGTACTCTCTTAACTCTTTTTTTTTAGATACTCTCTCAAACTAAACACTACGCTTTAGGGGGAAAAAAGGCTAGTTTTAGAAAAAGGCCATCTCAAATATCTTAAAAATGAGGTGATGCTTCACATGGGCATTGCATATGGTTCTGGTAATGAAATCTTCAACTCTACGGTGATGCCAACTTTCCAACGCAACCAAAACAACGTTTTGGGTAAGTTTTGAAACTAGAATAAGATCTTCTTCTTTTTTTTAATAGAAAGAATAAGATCTAGTTTATTCAAAAGAAATGTGAGCCAATCAATTTACATTAGTCCTAAAAAATAGATGCTCCATTCCAACGCATCCAAAACACAGTTTTAGAGTGTAAAAAATGCTCTATTTAAAGTACTAAGGGCCTGTTTGGATTGGGGGAGGAGGGAGAGGGAGTGGAGAGAAGCAAAGTAGACTTGGCTGAAAATAGACTAATTTTGAGTCAATTTTACTCTACTCTACTTCCCTTCCTTCTCCCTCAATCCAAACGGACCATAAGTATTTAGTACGCAGAGGAATAAAGGTCAATTCAATCTCATCACCCTTTTCGTTCAATTCTTGCACAACAAGGAGGAATTTCCCTGTCACTCATGAGGAACAAAAGGTACTCCCTCTCTATTTGTCAGTTTCAATGTAGCGAAGCCTTATGACTGATTGGTCCACCCCTATAAGGTGTTTTGTCCAGCCCAACTGAAAAAACCCCCCCCAAAAAAAAAAAAAAAAAACAAGAGAGTCAGGAATGGTTTTAGATATTTAGAATTAGACCAGCATGCCCATTCTATTTGAGATCGAGTTAGCTACTAATAAGAGAATTCACCAATGAGATTGTGTATATGAACTAGTAGCGTCCGAGGATTCACCTTTAAAAAAATTAGCTGATATTCCATGCGATGTGTAGTGCATTTTCCAAAATTTTGTAAGAAATTATTTTATTATTCATGAGTTCATCAATACTATTATTCTTAGTCACTATAGTCTTGGGTCAACGAAGTTTGTTAGTAAAACTAAATTTAAACTAAACCATAGTCTTTAGTCAAATTTTTAATTCCAAAACTATGTATCTTTTGTTATATAGTGTAAGAAGGGAGTCTTTTAGCTAAATATTGCTAAAATCAAAACATATTTGCGTTATAGGTACTGTTTGAAGTTATTTGTGGAAATGAGGAGAGAGATTGAATTTCGGCAACACCGTTGCCGAAATTCAACAAAAAGTAAGAGAGAGAATGAGAAAAAGGAGGAAAGAGAAAAGCAATTGTCAGGAATAGTAAAATCTTGAATTACGGCAACGGTGTTACCGAAATTCATCTGCCCAAACTTCCTGTGCTGCCCGGATGTGTGAGAAGTGCAATAATGCGTGAGCGCCCAAAAAAAAAAAAAAAAAAGTAATTGTGGCAATGGTGTTGCCGAAAATGGTAGAAAAAAAAAAAAGTAAATGCGGAAGAATTAAAAAAAAATATAATGTGCTACGTACACACTTTTTTTTTTTAAAGAAATAATAAGGTTTCCTCACTATTTCGGCAATGGCATTACCACAATTGGGATTTTTTTTTTTTTTTTTTTTTTTTTTACTAATGGTGGCAATGGCATTGCCCGAATTTCGGCAATACCATTGCCACAATTAGGAAAAAAAAAAGTTTTTATTTTTTTTTCCCATTTTCGACAATGACATTGTCACAATTGCCAAAAAAAAATTGCCACAAACCTATTGAAACTTTTTTTTTCTCCCATTTTCGGCGAGCCACAATTGCCACAAAATTTTCGGCAAATCCATTACACTTTTTTTTTTTAAGAAATAATAAGTGCACACAATTTTTACAATATTTTTACAACAAATGCTAAGTATCAGGTTGTTACTTGTTGTTATTGTTAAATTAAAATAGTAATGTCAATGTCAAATTTAAATTTGAACTAATAATAACTAGTTACTTGTGATTTATTATAAAAATATTGTGTACGTAGCACATTATATTTTTCTTTAATTCTTCCGCATTCATTCTTTTTTTTTTCCTACCATTTTCGGCAATACCATTGCCACAATTACTTTTTTTTTTGTTTGGGCGCTCACGCATTATTGCACTTCTCACACATCCGGGCAGCACAGGAAATTTGGGCAGATAAATTTCGGCAACACCGTTGCCGAAATTCAAGATTTTACTGTTCCTGACAATTGCTTTTCTCTTTCCTCCTTTTTCTCATTCTCTCTCCTACTTTTTGTTGAATTTCGGCAACGGTGTTGCCGAAATTCAATCTCTCTCCTCATTTCTACAAATAACTTCAAACAGTACCTATAACACAAATATGTTTTGATTTTAGCAATATTTAGCTAAAAGACTCGTAAGAAGGAGACGGAGACAAATACATTTACAATACTTGAGAAATTATAGACATCAGCATAAAAGAAAAGAAAACAACATTCTCAAAAAAAAAAACAAAAAAAAAAACCATAAAAGAAAAGAAGTACCACCATCCATGATGTTTATTAATTACAATTTACAAAGAATATATATTTATTCATTACAATCCAACCCATTACCCACAATGTTTACAATGAATAAATAAATACATCAAATCTCCTCTTTTTTTCATTTTTTACACAATTACATTTGGTTATCATAAAAATATAAGATGTATACAAATTGAAGGGATAAAACACAATTACGAAATAAAAATTGTAAAACATGAAATGAAGAATATGCCTAACAATTGAAAATTTGAAACTGGTAGAGATTTATAAATCCCAAACACCCTTTTCTCATCACTAGCAAACCAAATCCTAACCAACCCACCAAAAATATATTTGTCACAAACCATCAACATTGACATGGAATAGTTAAAGAATAATGTAAAAATGAAAGAAATAAAAGGAAAAATCGGCATTGAAGGGAAATTTCGATTATGCTAATACATTGGTGATTTTTACAAAAGAGAGAGAGAACAATTGGATATGCTTGGATTCCTTGCCATTGCCCTTGTCATTGCTTGTGATTAATCATGCAAAGCTAGAAATTGTATTGACAAATTAAAAATTTTAGAAAGGAAAAAAAAAAAAAAAAAACCTTAAAAAGAAAAAATAAGTGATGGTAAGAGGGCATACTGTAACTATGATTTAGTCATTTTATTTTATAATTTGAGAAGAAGACAAATATTCATTACATTAAAGAAAAGAGATAGTTACAGATGGCCTTTAGACTGAGCTTCCGCAATATTAGCAATACAATCAGACACATCCTTAAACTAAATGGAAGGACTATCTAGAAACATTGCAGCCTTTTTAGCTATCCGGTGTGCAGCCTTGTTAACTTGAGCTTGACGTGCTTAGACTTCCATGCTCGTAAATTTGATACACTAAGCTTTGCATCTCTTTGAGATGGACGATCCTTTGATGTATTTTCTACTTGATAGCTGAAAGCATATATAACTGATAAAGAGTCACTATGAAAATTGTGAGCATTTATAATAGTGATTTAGTCTAGGCTAGAAGTATGCTAAGATATAGTTGTGTAAAGAAGAAAAGAGAAGGAAATTGAAAGGGGCAGGCAATTGAAGGGTTTGAAATTCTAAATAGCCAATTGAATTGATGGGGGAAGTGGAAGAGTTGAGAGAGAGAGAGAGAGAGAGAGGAATAGTGTTAAACGATGAGATGTAACTATAAAAATAAAATAAATGATGGCTAAGTTATCAAAGAAGGGCGCCACTTCGCAGAACCTCTTGCATGAGGTCTCTGCTTTTATATATATACAAGTACATTATATAGTGGCTAACTGAGAGTATTAAACAGAGAAGATGTACCACACTTGAAAAGACCCAATCTACAGGGATTAGGATAGGAAATCATAATATCTTTCGAAGTACCAAGCTAAATGTTTTAATAATTAAAATACCTAACTCAAAAATAAGTTTAGAGAACATGAGATGCAACATGGTTTTAACACAGATTCTAAGAACACTTTCACCTCAAATTTGCTAGTAGAGAAAGGAGTGGTATAAATACATGGAGAAACTATAGAAACTTAATTCCCAACTTAAACCCTCAATCTTTTTTGAGAGCCATTATCCAAATTATCTAGTAATGGACCTAATATCAAGCGTCATTATTTGTAAATCTAGTGCTATATTTGAGTTTTGATAATTTGCTTTTCATGTTGCATTATATCTGGCCACCTTACTGTTGAAGCATGTGATGTTAAAACATCCAACAAAGAGTCTTCTTCCTTTTCTAGACTTTGCAAAAAAAGCATGCCACTCCATTTGGTATCTCTCTTCCAAATTCCATCTAGGATTAAAATAATTTGTCAATCCTTGATAGGCCTACCTTCTGTTATGAAGTTCGAGTTTTCTGTTAACTTGTTCGTATTGATTGTCTGCATAAGCTTGTTGAAACATGCAAACCAAAGCCTTAGACATAAGGAGAACATTATAGGCATTAGCACTTGATTTTTGTGAAGCCATATGGCCTAGAGAGTGGTAAGTAGAGTTTGGGAAATGAAGTTAAAGGTTTCTATATCAAATCTGTTGGACGAGCTATTTTAAAAGTTCATTTTAGTGAATTAGGCTGAAACTCTGCTCTCTTTATGGATAAATCTGACCCAAACCAAATAGCTCTGGAAAAGGTGTAGAACACAAAGGTTACAACCAGCATCACAGCTAAGCTTTCTATCTAATTAGACTGCCTTAACTGGTATAGCATCATGCAATATTTTCCAGATAAAAGTGAAACTTTGCAAAAATTTTAACTTTCCCCAAGATTTTCTAGACTCCACTATTAACATTACTAGTTCCAGTACTGTCACTGTCATCATCACTTCCCATTCTCAAATACCTCATTCCCACGTACCAAAACACTATCATTGTAATAGTAAAAAGGTCGAGTACTTTAGAAATAGTTTTATTTTGCTTTGATATGTTCGATAAATGTATGGCTCCCTTCAACTAGCAGGAGACCCTGGGGACAGGTTAAAATAGAATGAAAACAGAATCATAAAAGCAAAAAACACTAGAGGTAGTCAATGTCTAGAAATAATTCATCAAAAAGCAGTGGTGTGAAACCAATGTACATCGGAAGTATACAAGAGATATACCAACAACTATTAATGATAATTACAAAGATCAAGCATCTCATTCTCATGTAAATCAGAAATGGAAACCTGTACTGAAGCTAATATCCACTTATAGGATCTAAGAAATGAAAAATGCTTCGAGTTTTGAAAGACAAAACCTTAGCTGTATTTGACAAATCCTCTGTATTTCATTTCTATATTTTCTTCTTCCAGGCCAAACTTGGTTAACGCTCTTAGTGTTCTTTTGCCACCAATCTAATCTAATACTATATATAATAGCAGAAATCTTTAAGGAGATGCTGTCACATTAGGAAAAAAGGCCCCTTAAAATGTTGGCACGTCTACGATTTATTCTTTAAAATACCGTACAGTGCGTTTGGAGAGGCACACTTTCATCAAATGTCTATTTATAAAAACATCAAGCCGCCTATAAAAAAAAAAAAACAAAATGCAAACCCTAAAATGCAAACGCATATTTCACTCTGACTCCCACCACTTCGCTGCAACTCCATAGCCACACATATCAGAATACCGTGTTCCAGACCAACAAGCTTACGAAAAAATAAAATCCAAAAAAAAAAAAAAAAAAAAGACTCTGTTCTTCTTCTGCAACAGTGAAAACTGAAAAACTTAGTTTGTCCTCTGCAAAAACAGGCGATTCAGAAGATAATTCAGATGGTAGGAATGTTTTTTTCCCCTTTTTTTTTTGTTTTCTATTCAATTACCATTTCTAGGGTTTTGAAAATTAGTGTAGATTTATTGATGATTTCTCTCAAATTGAAATCGATTTGGTGCTGAAGAACATACATTTATGTGTTGCCAAAAAAATAAAGTTCTGTCATTTCATTTATGTTGTTTTTAATTTTTTGTTGAAATATTTTCCCCTCTTTATATTTTCGTTTCCCATGCCTCTTTTCTACCATTGTTGTTAAGGTTTTTGTAGTATATATTTAAAGTTTTTCGTTTGTGGTTGCTTTGATTTGAAAAAAATGAAACCCTAGACAGTCAGGTCTTTGCCACCATCAAACCACCGTACCCTCCACCGGTATAGTCTCTGTTTTTTGTACTCCTTTCCTCTTCAAATACTGTGTTGTTGTTTAGAAGACAGACTGAAACTCCTCACCGTTGCCTTTTCTATTCAAATTAGAATCTTAAATCTTCAATATATCTATGATTTTGAATTCAAAACCGGCAGTTCCCCTTGCATAATTTTCTAGTGTTGTTCTTTTACCCCTTTTAAAAAAAAAAACAGATGGGTTGATCCTCTTTCTTTGGATGCTTTGGTTTCAAATTATCCCTTTGTCTTCTTTTATTTTGGGTAACATTAGGGATTTTGTCCTTATCTATTGTGGTTAGTCAAAATTTACCTTGGATTATTTAAAATCTGAAATTATTAGACGAAAATGAAGTTTCCAGATAAAGTTTATGCAAAAAAGTGTTTACTGTTATGCGAAAATTAACTATTTTGTTTGAAGTGTTGTATCGTGATTAAATTTGGGCAAAGCCAAATCCTTTGCCAACATCTTTTACTGTTATCCTTGATGATACTTTATCTTTCATTGCTAACATCTTTTTTCTAATTCTGCTAATAGAACAACTTAATTTTTATACACAATTTTTTTGATAAAATTACTGATTTTTTGTTTTATTCTAGAATTCTTAATACATGGAGGTGGAAGGAAAATAAGGAGCATGGTCTTGCAGGTTATAATGATATACCATTTTATGGTAGACACTGTATATGTTTGTATTTTAACAAAGAGAGTTTATTACATTGTATTGTATTATGTTAGACACTTTTTAACTAAACAAAAAACGATTCATTGAGAATAACAGAGATCAATGGGGAGAGAGAGAGAGAGAGAGAGAGAGAGAGAGCAATTTGCGGGCGGGCACTATCGTTGCTCTCCATACACCAAAAAAAAAATTGCCTCCCTCCACTGTTTAACTGCTACAAGTAAAGGTTTTTCTTTTTTTTTTCCTTTTTATATTACACCACAACTTGATTTTTATGTTTAGTCGTTTGGTTGGATAGGTTTGGATTTATGTATTTGAGTTAGATTTGGATTTGGCTACAGTAATTGGGTTAGAATTGTTTCTACTTAACGTAATTTTTTTAGATTGATTTTGGTAATTTTTCACAGGGAGTATTTTTAAATTCTTGCCTTTTGAAAATATGAATTCTAATTTGTAATTTCTTTTATTGAACTTTTTTTTTTTTTTTTTTTTTTTTTTTTTGTAATGAGCATTTTTAAATTCGTGTCTTTTCAGTCAAAAAAATTCGTGTCTTTGGTTTTTTGTTATATCTTGATTCAAAATCTTGGTTTCTCTATTTGTGTTTGCCTTTTGTTGGAGCCTTCGGACTTTGTGGAATTATAAGGGTGTGGACATAAACCTATTAATGTTCCTTAAGTTTTTTTTCTCTTTTTTGATACCTCATCATTTCTTTCTTTGTTTTAGAGTTATGATTGAATTTCAACCTATGGTGTCTACTATTTATGTGTTATTAGACAACAAACTTTTTGTTTGTGTTATTAATATTTCATTCTACGCAGAGAGCAAAGAGTAGGGAGGTGATGAGACATGAGAAAATCAGAAGCGTTATCAACAAAGGATGCAATTTCAACATGATTGGTAGATGCGATCCTGTTGGCTAGCATTCTTATATGACACACTTTGTACTTCTTTCTATTTGTTTATAGAACTTCTATTATTTCTTTTAATTGTTTCTTCAAACATATCTAAACATATGGACATCCTCATAAATTCCTTAATGTATGCCTGTACCACTCTGCTGAGTACAAGATAGGGGTATATTAATGCTTACATTATTTTTGTGAGATAGTTGAATTACCTTTGAATCTTTGATATGGGAACAATCTTTCACATTTTTACAATTCAAACCATATTATAATTTTCGCTTTAACTTCTTTGGTAGTCTCTCTTTCATCTTTCGCTTGAAATACATATTTACTAAGTTCTATGTCAAGTATGACACTTGGGTATTTTGCAATAAGATTTGCTGGATCAAACTGACAGTTTAGGATGGCTTGATTTTCATTCTGTTTATCTCCTACTTTGTATTAAATTTTGTCCATTGATGTATTTGGGTTTGAATTGGCTCTATTTTGAATATTTTAGTAAGCTTTTTCTTCAATTTTTTAAAAATTTTCCTCAGCATAGCATTTTTTTTTTATAAGTTTTTTTGTCTGTAATATTTCACAATTGCTTTTCCTTAGCATCTGAATTTTTCAATATCTATTTTTGTAATTTTGTAAATGAAAGCTTTTCCTATTCGAATTAGCATCTACCTTTTTCCCTACTTAATAGGCTAGGGTTCTTCTTTGATTGTTTTGTTAATTGATGACTTTATTCTATTTTTTTGGATTCTTTTGTTTCAATTTATCATTTATGGCTTTTGTTTTGGTATCATTAGTGGGTTTTGCCCTTGAAATTTTGTGTTTAAAAGTCAATTTCACCATGGAAGGTTTTATATTTGAATTTTAGAGTGTTATGATTTTATCTAAGTTATGGTTTTTAAAAATAAATTAAAATGTTTGGTTTTGATTTATGATTTAAAAAAAAGTAGCTAGCTGAGTCTTAAAATTGTGTTATCTTTGTTTACTAAACATGGTTGTATTGTTTACACATTAATTTTTAGATTATTATGTAGAACTTGAGAATTATCTTTGTTTTAAAAAAAATGTAATATGGGAAAAATCTTCCACTTTTTTGCAAGATTACTACGTTTGCTTTAGCTTCTTTTGTAGTCTCTCTTTCATCCTTTCCCTGTAAATTAAAAATTCTTATTACTCCATCATTTTGCTGAAACACAGATTTACAGCATTTTCTGTCAAATACTACACTTGGGTATTCTGCAAGAAGAGTTGATTGATTGAACTGACTGGTTAGGATGCCTTGATTTCCCCTATGTTTATTTCATATTTTGGATTAGATTTTGTCCATTAATATATTTGGGTTTGACTTGGTTTTGCTTTGCAAATTTTAGTCAGCTATTTTGTTTTAAGTTGATTCAATAATTTTTAGTTATAGCTTTACAGCGTTCTTTGCCATATAAGACACTTGGGTGTTATGTAAGAAGAGTTGCTAGATCAAACTGACAGGTTAGAGTGGCTTGACTTTCCCTGTATTTATCTCATATTTTAGACAAAATTTTGTTGGTTGCTGTATTTGGGTTTGTATTGGTTTTTTCCTGCATATTTTTGTCATCTTTTTAGAAGCATTTGGATTCAATTAGTTTTTGTTTTGGACTGAACTAAACTAAACTGTAAAACTGTTATGATTCCATTAGGTTTTTTTCCATCATTTTCCAGTAGCAAAATATGATGTTAGGATTCTCTTTTGCCTTTTTCTTTTTTTTTTGGCTATGCTTTCTAATCAATTTGCCTAATTTATATTTTTGTGGCTTTTAATTCAGTCTACTTTAAAGATTACATTGTTGTGATTTTGAGGGATTTGAATTTCAAATTATGATGATTCTGAACTTATTCATTGCAATTCCAAACTGAGTTTTCATATATGGTTTATGATCTCCATCATTTTTCCCTATTGGTGTTTGCGGGTTTTGGTGTAATAATTGATAGTAGATAATGTTGATAGTACATAGAATTGATGTTTGAAGTGTAGCTATTGGCAATGGTTGCTGATCTTTTAGTTCTTTTAATAGCGATAATATATGTGTTTGGTTTGATTGAACAGGAATGGCCAAAGAAAATTATGCACTTTCTTTTTCAAAAATTGTTGAAACATAGTGATGTGCGTACTTTTGGAATAATTACTAGCAAAAATGTTTTCTCTATGTCATGGAACCATGTTGTTAATACAATTTTTTTTTTAGTTTCTTATAAAACGTTCATGAATAGTCTTTTAGTGGATTTCGTGTGTGTGTGTGTGTGTGTATATATATATATATATAAAGTCTAGTATTTCTTTTTCTTGGTTTTTTATGTTGCAAAAGCCATTACAAGTAGGAAAGAATCCTTAAAATTGCGATGATTTAAAAGTTATATAGGCATGGATTTATGCATAAATTTGTGATGTTTCTTTTGCTGCTTTTGTGTGTTTGAGCTTTTGACATCTGATTTTTAAAATTATCATATCAAATTTAGTGCTAAATTTAATGTCTGAATCTCTTTGATTGTTTTTTCTATTTAAACATAGGTTCATTTATTCAATTTCTTTAGCTGAAGAAGTATTTAAATGAAAACTGTAAAACGAACAACAATTATACTTCTCTACCAATTTGCTTCCAAGGAAGGAAATTCACACCATTCTCTTTAGTTGGATTTTAATTTTAATTGCTAGATTTAGGAAGGAATTGAACAAATGGGAAGTAAAACCAAACTTCAAAACATAGATTTATGACAAAGAACAAAAAATTCAAAAACAAAAAACGAAATGAAGATTATCAAATTAAAATAGTCATAGACTATTATTTTCAAATATTCATATGGGCGAACATCGAAATGGAGATTATCTATTATGTGACTAATTAGTGAATGTGAGGGAAGAGTACAAAAAATTAAAATGAAAACTTACTAAGAAATGAAAGAGGAGCTAGTTGTTGGCATTTAAGGGCCTTGACAAACCTTCTCTTTAACTTATAGCTTTTTTTTTTTTTTGCTAAATTTTAGTTGACTGTAGAATTAATTTTTAACTCTTTTACTAAATGTTTTTTAACTGTAGATTTTTTTATTATTTTTTTTTATATATAGGATCTAATCGTAGATTGGTCATGAATAAATGTGCAATTTTATTGGGTTTGGGCTGGTATATAATCTATTAGGAATTGACATGTCACATATATATCTATTTAATAGAAGGGATTTGATAATCAAATATATTGCTTAGCTATAGATTTGCAATTTATAAATAATGTCATGTTACATTATTGGATGGCATTTTCCAAAAAAAAAGTGGGTGAAGTAAATTGAGTTAAGTGTAAATTTGTCTTTGAAAATATTTAAAATTCATGTAGGAAAATCTAGTGAACTTTGGAATTTTGGTCTACCTTCTTATTTATGCGTGTATTGTGGTTCAATTTTATGGTATGAAGAGAGAACAGTAAAATCTAAGAGGCCTAAGAACCCAGAATTCTCTCTCTATTGTATGGAGGGTAAGGTTAAGTTGCCTTTGCTTAAGAAAGTATCTCCTCTTATTGATGCGCTATTACAACATTCATTTTGTTTGACAAAGGAGATGAGAAAATTGTATCTAAGACTGCAAAAGAACTTGCAGAGATGCAAGCAGAGGCAATTTCAAATAGAAACGCCAATTATATTTCATTATTGTTTGAGAGCTGAACTTTTATAAACCTTTACCAATGTTGTACACATACATATCATTATAAACCATTCAAAAAAAAAAAAAAATTACAAAGGTATGCTGCATGTTTTCCGTAGCGTTTCCTCTTACATACTTTATCTTTATAAATACTTTCCTCTTATTGTCTCGGGCTTCATCATGTAAGAATTCTATAATTACTAATTACAATTTCAAAACAAAATTGTATATTTGGTTTGTGGTCTTTAGCATTTTTTAGTTTTTCTTACGATTTTCATGAATGTTGTCATTTTGGGATGTTGTATTGTGAAATTTCTCCAACGTAGTCTTTCCTAACACAGTAATTGCATCCTATAAGATTTCAACCTCACAAACACTCGATAAAAAGGACTGCCCATTATAATCTTGATACGATTGCTTGATTAACAGTAGAATACAATTACAAAAGTGAATGGTTAGAACTTAAAGTAAATTATTAATTAGAATGAAGACATGAATGTGAATGAGAATGTAGAAATTTACTTGAAATTCTGAGTTAAAGAAATTCTTATTTTTTATATTGTATCTTAAAATTGAGGCTTACATGGTTTGATTGATTCGGCACATTACTATTTATTGTTGAAGAGAAATTTCAATTTTGAACATTTCTTAAAATTAGATAAATTTTCATTAGAATACTCATGATATTTGACAATTTCTAGCTTGCAAGGTTAGTATAGTACTATGAATGCAATAAACTTATTAAAAAAAAAAAAAACTAATGGTACAGGACATGGTATGTGTATACTTAGCTAAATTTGTGACTATGTGTATACAAAAATTGAAGTTGGATGTAAATGTCCTACCAAGGGAGATTCAGAATATGGTTGGCAACGAATATTACTTCCAAACATGTTCTAGGGATTCACAAAATTAGAATGTTTTCAGTTAAAATTATTTGTGCCACACTCATTTTTTTTTGCAGCATTTCTGTTTGGAATTCCTAATCGGCACATTATTTACTATGCACACCTCCAAGTATAAATTTTATAAATGTGTTTTTTATATGATAGAAGCTAGACAAGATGCTTAAAATAAGTCAAGCTTTAATTGCTTAAAGTCAAATTCTTTTTTTAGACACTATATGCTTAAATATACTACATTATTTAAGTTTAAATGTATATAGTGGAAGTATGATAACTAAGTTTATGTTGGATGCAAAGTTTGTTAATATGTAAAATGATCTCGCACATTGCGCGGGTTAAACACTAGTTAAACATAAAATTCTTGACTAGTAAGCCCAACCATGTTCACATCTAATCTCTAAACATATATAACTTAAGAAGTTCACCCAATGCATTGGTCCATTTTCGTTACCAAGACGCCTTACACTTGTTCTTGGGATTCCTCTTTTTCTCTCAAAAACAAAACTGTCATGAATGAGCTACATAAACTCATAAGCTTCATTCTTATGTGTCACCCATTTTCAATATAACAATTCTAGACCATATACATATCGCTTAATGAATTAACACACTAATACTATTCACTAAAAAATGTTTCAAGCTCCATAGACAATTACTTGTCTCATTTTGGTTGTCTGCTTGGTTGTTACAGGAATTTTCTGTTCTTATGGTTGTCTACTTGGTTGTTGCAAGAATTTTCTGTTTTTATCAATATGCATCTATAAGAAACAATATAATTATGGGCAAAAAGTAATAATAATAATAAGATCCAAAGGTAACATGGTCACCTTATAGGAACCATCCCAAACCCCCACCTTGAACGTATTGTGTGGCAACATCTTTTCCAGTCTACCATAAAAACAAATTATTGTTAGACTGCAGGTTTTCCAAGCATGTCAAAGTTTATTTCGTTACTCAATCATTCCACTCGCAAGGGATCCAAAATTATAATTGTAAATCTGAAATAAAATATATAAATTGCATAGGTTTTGGATTTAGCTATAAACATTCACCTCCCTTCACCCCCAAGAGGTTTTCTCCCATGATGATCTGGTAGGTGAACAAGAACAGTGAGCAAGTTTTAAGCTTCAAGGTGGAGAATATCAGTGATATTAAGAGAATACCTCCAAAACATCCCTTTTGGAATGGCCTTTTTGTGCCCATTTAAATATACTTCAGCAGAATAAAATTCATATAGAGACAATGAATGAATGAAATAGTACATCATATCACCATAAACAGCTGTCCAATTCACAAGTAACTTTGAAAATTATTTTCTTCTTTCAGGGGCTATTTTGATGACCACAACTTTCCCCCTCGTTTAAGATAATTTTTCTGTACTTAGAATGCAGTAAAGTTGATATTTTTTGTATTTAGGTATTATTTAAGTAAAATAGTAGACTCTAGAAGAAAAGTCCAGCTTCACATTTTAATTAACAATTACTTCAAAGAAATTTCATATATCTTAAGAGAATTTGTAATTTAGATATACCTAATAACTATGGTTGTAGCAAATAATATGCAAATTCACCCAAAAAGAAAAAAAAAACATTGAATTTTTAAAATTTTGAGCCTTACCTGCTTGTTATCATGTAATCGATGCAACTTGAGTCTTGAGGTTACTAAGATCTTTTGTTAAATAGGTAGGATATAGCCCAAACAAAACCCATAGACCCAAAATGGTCACATCATCAGCAATCGACCAATGTCCCAACCCCTAACCAACTCAAATTACACACAAATTAGCCATAAACCAATAAACAGCCCAATAAGCTTCATCTAAAAAACAAAGTTCCCCAAAACTACGCCAATAAACAACCATAATAATACAATAGATTCAAAAATAAAGAATTAAAGGCTCAACCTAAATGAAAAATATACATAAAAATTAAAACAACAGTAGTCTTTCTATAAACAATTATTGTGAATGTTGAAATTACACTGGACACATTGATAGATCACTTTTTACATTGTCATTGGTCTTTATTTCGTCAGTGAAAGTAAATTGTGTGTGGGTGAAAATCAAATTATTGTGTAGCACCTCCCAACTGGTGGCCATTATATGTGTTGCTTGACATTTGGATTTTCCCCAAGAATACAGTCGCGATGAGCAAGAAAGCTACACTCTGCACAATAGTAAAACCATTGCTTGGGATCTCGTTCTCTTTACAGATATCACAATAATATTCGCCGGAGTCATCTTCAGGAGTATAACAAAGAGTGAATGGATGTTCATGTTGGTTGTACCATGTGGTTGGTGGTAGTGTAGCACATTTGAAGTCAAGAACAAAATCACAAGTGGCACAACGAAATACTTTATACATTTCAGAACTACAACTACTACACTTTTGTCTAATGCTTATGCTAGAGAGGTAAAGACGATGCTCATGACAGGCATGAGTAAGGGTGTCTGATAATAAAATACATTAAACATTGTAATTATACTTGCATATTTGACAGTTATATTTGAAGCCATTGCACCATTGGGCACAGGTAACACAGAAAAAAGAATCTTTCTGAGAATTGAGGATAAGAGGGTGAGTATGAATAGGGTATCGTTTTATTTTGGGTAATTTAGAACAAGATTTATGAAGAAAGAAGCTACACGGGTACAACTATAAAATGGAGAAAGAATGGATTGTACGCACCCGTTGCATTTTGTGTTATTCGAAATCTCATCAGTAAGCTTCAAATCATGCTCGCGACTAAAGTGTTTGATTTTTGTGGCTATTTCAGTTCCGTCCTCCTCCACAATGGTTTTTTTGACTTTGCAAATTTCTGAGTCAAATGATTGATGGAGCTCTGGATCTTCAGATTTTGACTTGGTGGACTGCTCCTCTTTAAGTTCCTGTAAATTTATGTGCTCCCAGTTCCAGGAGAGCATAGCACAATAGAGGTGGGCAGCAAAATCGCATCTTGAGCAATAGTAAAGGCAGAGTGTATCCACTTTTCAAACACAGAGTAGACAAATTGGAGAGTCAGATTGATGGACTTGAAAAGAAGGGGTGAGGTGGAGAGGGTGGTTATGAAGGTAAACTTTCAGTATGCGTGGGCAAGCAGCACAACATGAATGTATACCGAAATCGCATTGGACACAACAATAGGGCAGATTGCCTTCTTTGCTACAGAAGTCGCAAGTGAACTTCATCAGCTTCCAAATGCTGCGGGTCAATTAGTGGTCATGGACTTTAGTTTGGATGGTGAGTGATAAAGAAGAACATCTGATGTGAATGTTGAAGTTGCAACGGTAACAACAATAACTATATTCACTACTCTTTTCTTTGAAGACGTTGCATTTGCTGAATTTGTCAAATTCTTCTTCGTTGTGATGATATGTATCTATGCCAAAGAGAATAAGAGGATGATTTGGGTGTGAGGGATGGTGCAACCCAAGGGGTAGTTCTGCACACGATTTTATTATGAATGTATTGCCCTCTACATTCTTTACAATTGTAGCTAGGACCAAATACTGGTTCGAAGCACTCATTACAAGGTCGTCCACTTCTTTCGTCTTCATTAAAGACTAATGGATGCTTCCAATGACACCAATGTTGAAGCTCCATCGTCTGGACAACATCAAATTTGGTTAGAAAATAATAACAGTGCAAAACAAACGAAGAAAGAGAGAGAAGCACATGAGATGCTTGATTGAAGTCTAGTAGCATTTGTATTTTTGACTAACTATCATCAAGTCACATGAAACAATTAGTAAAGTTTTGTAAAAAGAGTAAAGACCAATACCAAATAGACAATCTCACACTTCTCAACTAGGCTTAGATGCTAATGCTCTCGTTGGCTGGGCTTGCTCAAATTTGATTTGGAAATCCAATTTTTAATGTCAACTTGTGAGATTAAAGGTGTGAGGATTCTAGGATTTAAAGAAAGATAGGAGACATTTGGGTTCATTCGGAAGTGGATGCCCTCAGCATTTGGGTTCAAGTGAGTGTTGCACTTGCACGCACATCAGGTGTTTGATTTAGGTCATGTAAAAGAAAAGTTGTTGGATTTGGAAGAATTGATTAATTAAAAATAAATTTTATAAAAAAAAATAGTTACAAATAAAAGGCCGTTAATAAATAATTAAAAATTAAATAAAGCTAGTGACGTGCAATGCATATAACTTAATTAATCCAAACAATCAAGTGAGTCATGCGCAATACATATGACAAAAGGTAAAGTATAACATGAATATTTCCATTAAAAATAAAATAAAAGTATAACATGAATATTTGATAAATATAACAGGTTTAAGTAACCCTTTACAAAAGAATTTGGATTTGATTTGGTCTCCATCTAAAAGTTCTGAACCAAATATTCCCTAATTTTGGTGGTCTCACACTCCAATATAAAATTATGGAATTAAAGAAAAGGTGCCTAAAGGGTAGGGATAAATAATAAGACATTAATTCTAAGGAAAAAAAAATGAGACATTATTCTTGCACAATACAAGTTCCAATCATGTCATTAATTGATACCGCAATTATTATTATTATTATTATTATTATTATGTTAGAGACGTGGAATTTGTTTCAGTTTCTTTTGTTTATGTCAATAAATATGTCCCCTCAAAAAAAAATTGTCAACAAATATTCATTATAATTAAAAAAGTTAGACTTGGTTAATTTTACAAAAGTTGTTCTACTAAATAACTTTATTTTATAATAATAGTTTTCTAAGCCTAAGTAAATATTCTACATTTTGAGAGTAATGCTCTTTCCTCTTATATAATAGAGGGTACTACTATTTAAATTCATGGTAGGAACCCACCATTTTTTAGGGAAATGATTATTGCTCCATAAGTATTCAATATTTTTCATCAAATCTAATGTTAAAATAAATTTCTTTGCATAAGATGGGAGGCATTTGGATTCATTTGGAGGTGGATGCTCAGCCTTTGGGCTTGGTTGGAGTTCTGTAAAAATAAAGTTGTTGGATTTGGAAGAAGTGATTAATTAAAAATAAAACTCATGGTTTGTCAAATTAGGATGGACCGGGTGGAGGTGTATTTTCACTATCTTGTCACCTGTTAATAAATATTAAATAAAGCTAGTGATT
The DNA here is from genome assembly GCA_019022515.1 of Quercus aquifolioides. NCBI lineage: Eukaryota > Viridiplantae > Streptophyta > Magnoliopsida > Fagales > Fagaceae > Quercus > Quercus aquifolioides. The sequence continues at coordinate 38,682,412 of CM032330.1, forward strand.
TAGTTCCCTAAAGTAAATGTTTATTGTTTTTTTCCCCCAATGTAAAATGTGGAACACAATATTTAAAAGTTTTAAATATTGAGATAGAAAAAAGTTCTTTAAAATGAGTACAAAAAAAAAAAAATTTATAAATTTTCAACTAAGATTATTAATAATAGATAAAATGAATATTTAATAGGCACTATGTATAAGTTTTTTTTTTTTTTAATAAAATGAATATATGCACACTATGTGGAAAACAATTACAAATAATAAATAAGTAAAGCTCAAGATTATGTATACAGTATACCAATATAAAATGGGCACATAAACCCAAAGTACATATTGCTCTCCTCCTAAGCAAATAAAACACATTTCCTCCTTACACAAACATGTATTACTCCCCTTAACATGTAGAACCTCTAAAAACCAAAATTTCTCCCCCTTTTTGTAATGATTGACATGGGGCATAAAAAGCTATAAAGTTTCACAAGGGAAACATAAAGATGATCAGAAGGGCATAAAGAATCCATAAACAAACATGAATAGAATGACTTGGAGAAAAACATTTTGAGGAGATACATAAAAAAAAAAAAATAAAAAAAAATAAAAAAACACACAAAAGAAAAAATGACTTAAGAAAACCAATGAATCAAATTAGTTTCACAGTAAAAAAAAAACTTAAGGAGAAATTTTCCAAAAAGACAATCCACTATAGTAAAGGGAAGTTTAAGATTTGGTAAAATAAACCTATGTCCCTAAACCCTACAAATCTTAGTAGATGAACTTACAGTAGAAACCTTCTACCACATTAGAACCTTTGAACTCTTCAATATATGAACACCTTGACAGATGACGCACCTGCAATCACAACAGGAACCTTCAAATGGCTCCAAGAACATCTTGAAGGCTTTCTTCACAGCAACAAGTTTGTAGGCTTCAGCTTCTACATCAAACGAACTTCAGAGACTCTCTCTCTCTCTCTCTCTCTCTCTCTAAAAAGCCTTCTAATAGATAGCTTATAATGTCCTTTAAATACTGGTTCAAATGGATCTCAATTTAGGCTTCAAACAAACAAGTTATGAGCCTTTTTGCGTTGCTAATTTTTGTTGAAATGCGAAACTCGATAGATCAAGAGATATCAAGTTAGCTATCAATGAGGCATAAGGTAATCATGATAGATTGAGAGGTATCAAGTTAGCTATCAACGAGGCATAAGGTAATCTCGATAGATCGAGAGGTATCAAGATAGCTATTGAGAGGTATCGAGCCAACTATCGAGGTACATGCTGAAAATGCACTTTTCTTGAGCAAACTTTGTATCTTTAATTTGATATTCAATTACAACTTTAAAATACATCAAAACTCAATACAATAACATAATTTGGCATGATTTGACAATACAAAAACACATGAAACTTACAAAGACGTTGTGGATCCAAAGGCATATATATATATCTCCACCGTAAGAGCATCTCTAGCAATCTCTTCAAAATCTTTCTTTTTTTTTTTTTTTTTCTATTCTTGGGTAGTTTCATTCTCTAAATTTGGTTGGAAAATTGGTTGGAAAAGCCTTTTTGAAGATGCTCTAAAGATGTAGCGAATTGTGATTTGGCTAAAAAGGCAATTAGAGGATTTGCTTACAAAGATAGGGAAACAATTAACTGGATATATATAGTATGTCTAGGTTTGACTGCTCTTGGACAATCTGACTGTAGAAGGATTAAACAAAAAATTGTATGGATTTGTTGATGGGTTCCACTCACCAAACAGGTTGTATGCTCTTCACACTTACGGAACAAGTTAAAGCTGATTTCTCATACTATTGGTCCACATATTGGTCCTACCCTCCAACTTCATCTTACATGAACTTACCAATAGTTTATTCTTTTTTATTTTATATTTGTTTTAAATAGTCTAGAACCTCATTTTTATTTCCATTTTATCCCTATATTTTACTAGCACATTGGAAAGAAGTAGAGGTGTAAATGTGTAATCGTGTTTATCTAGAATCTTCTATGCAACAGTGTTCAATTCTCCCCCATTAGTAAGTCTCTCTACACATTCTTGTTGCCAAAGTTTCCACATTTCTCTATATATCAACATTCAATTTCATCACTCGTTTTAGTTCACTCCTTGCTCACCAAGGAGGAATATTCAGCATAAAAGCCAAAAGGCACTCCCTCTTCTTGTTAGTTTCAGTGTGGGGTAGCTTTGTATATAACTTTATATTATGATTGGTTTAGATTACAAAGATTTCTATGCAATCTCTGGAATGGGTTCTGCTTGGCCTACCAAAAAAAAAAACTAGTTAGAAATTAAAATTAGATGATTCCCACTTCCACTTGAGACCGGGTTTGTTAATTTTCTATTAAGCTTGGCATAATCCATTCAGCTTCAAGGATTTGTTTTCTACCATCACTTTCAAAATTCAGGGCATGATGATTATTATTTGGAAAAAAAAAAAGTATAAGTATTATAAGGAATACAATAATCTATAATTAAATAACTTTTTTTTTATACATGTATTTGGTGATAACACATGAAAATAATCATGTCTTTATTTTACATTTTGGTATAACATGATACTATAATAGAATTGAGTAATATTCCGATCAAAATTTTTAAATTACACTTATAGAATTATATTTATACTCTTTATGGGTTTTACTTAACATTCAATTAAGTATAATTTAAATAATTGGGTAATTAAAATCATTACCCTTTGTTCAAAATTAGGGTCTGTTTGGATACCGCTTATTACTGAAAATTGAAGACACTATAGCAAAATAATTTTTAAATATAAATAGTACTGTGGGACCCAAATTTATATTGAAATCTGTATTTGGATGACTTTTGTGGGTTCGTGAACAGTATTGTGGGACCCATATTTTTTCAACAAAACGCATAAACGATCTGTTTCAACGCAATCCAAACACTCGCTTACTATCTCCATAAATAATTTTTTTTTAAATTGATAATATCTCCCCTAAATATTGAATTTTAAGAACTTACAAAATTCACTTGAATAAAATGATGAAATATAAAATAAGCTTGAATGGAACTAGTGTTCTTTTAAATCCCAAAAAATATATATTAATGTATTAAATTTTGCAATAATCTTATTTTCAATGTACAAAAGCAAAAGATCATCTTCTTTTTTTTTTTAATGCGATACTTAATTTTGATAATATTAATAACTAAAAATACCCATTTCATTGCAGCAATAAAAACTAGAAGAAAAAGTATAAGTGCAATGAGTCAATGACTGCACAAACACGTTGATAAGCAAAAGAGTTTTTAGCACAATTAAAAAATATTAGCAATTTTTTGAAACATTATGCAGAACTAAATTATGCTCATAATGGTGTGCTACTCAAGGATTCAAAGTTGAGCATACTACTAAATTGATGAATTAATTATTATTTATTTATTAGTAAAGGGTCTTTTTTGGTCTGAGAGGGGCCACTGGCCACAAATATATATAGGTCACATGATTTTTTTTTTTTTTTTTTTGAGTCCGCCTTCAACTTGAGGAAGTAGTTTTCAATAATTTTTGGGAGGGGATATATAAATTTTGTTTAACCAAATTTTCTTATTTTATATTTCTATTTACTATTAAAAAAAATAAAATTTCATGTGTCATGAGGGCATGGCCCTCCTCATTTTCAGGAAGTTCCTTTTCTGTAATTAGGGCTCATTGTGATCTCATACATAATCAAGATTTACCTAGGACATGTTCAATAAGGGACTAAGGACATGCTTAAACAACAAATTCATATAATCTAATCCGATATGATTCACACAATCGTAGGTATCCAAATCTATCATGTAAAAGTTCAATAAAAAATTTAGAATAAAATGCAAAACGAACCATCTAAGTTTCTTTAGATTTCATTTCAGTCCTCTAACTTTGCTTTTATTCATTCCACTCCTCTAACTTTCAAGTTTATTCAATTAAGGTTTTTCCATTAACATTTGTTATATGTTGTGGTTAATTTTTCAATTTTATAAATTTTTCTTCAAATTTTTTTAATTAAAAAAATTCAATTAATAATTAAAAAATATTTTCCAAATTTTTTTTTCAAAAATTTTTAACAAAAGTTAATTGAAAAGGCTTAATTGAATAAATCTGAAACTTAAAGGATTAAAATGGACGAAAGTAAAGTTAAAAAACTTAAACGAAATCTGAAAAAAGTTAGTCAGTTAATTTTGCATTTTAGCCAAAAATTTACATTATAATTCTAACCATCTCTCTTCTGTAAGGTCCAAAGTACAAAATTTTATAAAACTCTATATTCAAACACATACTATTTGTTGTGATACCGTGATAAATAATCATTGGTATAATCCAATTATCCAATTCAGGCAATTTGTGTATTTGTGCTGACCCTTCCACACTCTAATATCAAAACCCAATCATGTACTGCCACCTCACAACTTTGCTGACAGGTTCTCAAATTTCTGGCTTGGAGGTGTGTGTGAAGTTTCTGTAACTCTCACACTAGATCCTTGTCCTCAAAGGCTTAGACGCTGATAGTCTTAGAGAGTCTTTCAATCTGATAAGGAAATTTTGTACTTCGAAAAAAAGAAAAGAAAAGAATGTATAGAAAAAAGTGTGGCAAAATGACAAAGAACAACGTTGTGGTTTTCTCTCTGATCTTGGTCACTACGTTTCACACCAAAAGAATAATAGTAAAACAAAAAACAAACCTTTCACAATGTTCCTTGGAAAGCAATCATATTACGCCACGTGTCAATTACCTTAGATAATTAATGTCTGCGTCAGGTTAATATAAACAGAGAGACACAGAGAGAGCAGAGAGAGAGAGACTCTCTCTCTGCGCTCTCACTCTCAGCTCTGTCTGGTATATATAGTCGATCATGAGCCTTACTTCTTTCACTGCAGCATAATTGTTCTCTCTGTGTTTTGCTTTTAAGGTGAGACTCTCTCTTGCTTACTTTCAATTATTCACTTCCATTTCTCTTAATCACACATTCGTATATAATGCATGGTTGAAGAATCAAGAGTGTGAAGCTTCTTCATTAATATAAAAGCAAAAGAAGAATTTGAACCTTCTTTCATGCTGGTTTTGAATTGTTTGATATCAATAGTAAGGAAAGTTTTGGTTTTTGAGTATATTGCTGCCAAATTATATTGTTTCCGTAATGTAACTAGACAACATAATTTAATGTTTGGGTTATTACTTTTTTGAGATTTAATTTCTTTGAAGTACATTAATATGCATTGAATATATGTTTAGTTTAAGTGTTCTACTTTTCTTAATTGACACTGTTGACTCTGTGTACTGACTTATTTTGAACATGATAGTCGAAAATTTGTTAACGGTTTTGATTATTTGATTGCAACAATGATGTTGCAACCATTGAGTTTTGAGCATGACAGTGAGCAAAATTTGATGGTAAATTCAAATCAACATGCTTGTCCACACTCCTGCGATTTGATTTTCACTTTCAAATGCAAATGAAAGCAGAGTTTTTTTAAGTAGTTTTCTAATGTTTTCCTGTTTATATTTTTTGGGCTCCATTTTTTTTTCTTGAAAGATATCTTTGCAGTCACTTTGATTTAGTTTTGTGGGTTCTCTTTTATTATTTATATGACAATAATTCATGTGTAAGGTGCAGTGATATGTAAAACTCGAACCGCTATGACTTGGCTAGGCTGTTAATATTTATGTAGTTGATTGTATGTTGATAGGCTTTAGAGATATGGTTTTAATTTTTTTTTTTGAGTTCTTCCCCTCCTTGGTTAATGGTCTTACTGTTTGCAACCAATAAATGGAAAGACTGGCTTCATCAAAGTATTTGGAACTATTCCTTCAAAGTGATATAACCTGTGGACATCTTAGAATGATTTGGGAAAAGAAGGGGGGCGGGGTTTGCTAATTGAAACCCTTCCAGTTTGCTTGTTATCTGTTTTCATTGAAGTTATCTACATGGTTTTTGAACTTTTCAATTGAAGACTTTAATTGGAAATGTGGTTCTAATGACAACCAAATTGCAGATTTCTGAAATCACTCTCCTTGGCTAATCAACACCTGTTTCTGTGTTCTGGACAATATAGCATGGATAATATAGCGTTGTACTTCGGGTATCAAACTTCAAGGGAAAAATTTTCTGTGCTATGGAAACAGGAAAATGTTTCTGTCACATATAACTTGGAAAAGAGACAATTGTACTTCTTTTTCTCATACCTTTCTGAAGAGTACAAGCTTGAAATCTCTTATGAGAACATTTGGCAGATTGAGCAATATCGTCCACATGATCAAGCTAAAAAGTTTCTTCTAATTCAGGTTAGCTGGTTAAAACATTAATTATAAATTTTCACAATTTGCTGCCCTCCATGTTTATTGTAGTTAACATTCAAACAAATAATTATTGTCCTGGTTGTTTTATTTGCAATGCTATGAGGAATAAATTGTCATGCGAAACAGTTATAACATGAAAAATTTTAATAAAGTAGGAAATGGTCAAATACATCACAATGTGTGGGCATGTTCATAGTCATGCAAACAGGCATAGAGTTAGTAATCATATTTCCCCCTTAATTATGGTTGTTGCCTGTAACAATGAGTGAGTGTGTGTGTGTGTTAACTTGTACTGAGTCTACTAATCATATATTTTAGCCCATAACTTTAACTTGTAACTTGTAACTACAGTTCGTAATTACGTTCTAAAGTGTTCCATGAAGATTTAAGGAATAATGCAAGCTACTAACTATTTAAGAAGGGTGAAGAAATCCTTATATCATACAAACTATCTATAGTATGTGGAAGTATATGGTGTAGAGCCACTAGTGAATATTGGAATTTGGTCTTCCTTGGACACAGGTGTTGTATACCCTCAAGATGAGACTTAAAATGACCTAATTTAGGCTTCTTAGCATGTGTAAGCATTCAGGCCGTTCATTCCTTACTTTAAGGTTTTTCCCAATTAGTCATGCTTATCATCCTGTTGATGGGCTTGCAAAAGAATGATGAAGTTTTCATTTTCAACAAAATTTTTGTAATGAAAGTATTATTAGCTCTCCCTTTTTAGATTCTAAAACTCCATATTTTAATTTTTAGTTATTTAAATATTTCATGAGAAGTAGAGTTAGGGAAGCTAAGATTAAGGTTCCAATGTTGTTACCTTTTACAGTTTTACTTAAGAGACTCATAGATGATTCCATTTTAGATTGCTTTCAAGTTGGATAGTTCAATTTTGCTCTAGAGCATGGTGTGTCTGTGATTTGCATAGTACACCACCTGTCCAAAGGTTTCTTGTCATTCCTCTTTGATCTGCTATAGATTTTTTCTTCTGACATCAACCCCCAGCTCGTTTTATGGTCCTATATTCTAGCAGAAGTGCTACTTTAAGAAAATGTTTTCTACAAGGAAGTGGACTCTCATCCTCGCCTTCGTTTTATTGTTATTAATATTGCTAGAAGTATGTGATTAAATGATTAAATTTACCATATCTCAATAACTTAAGCTTTTGAGAGAATCGGTAATTTAACAATTATTATTATTATTTTCACATTACAACAATGACTAAGAAAATTAAAGGAAAAGCCAACACTTGCTGTGTCTCCATATCTTGAAGGTGGACTTCTTGAGAACTCTTTTGTGAATTTTGAGATAAAACCATAAGGATATTCATTTTCTTTTTTTAACATTTTTCTTCCTTTTAGAGAATATTCAAAGATCCCATTCCCAGCTATATATCTCTCACATTCCACAGCTTAATATTGGTTGGTTGGAAACCCTACCCCATGCTTCCAGTGTTAGCTGACTTCATAAAGTGGAGGTCATCACATCACAACATGGAAGGGCATCCACGACACAAATCTGACTACCATGGACTGATCCTTTCTCTACCCACTCAAGATATGAAGATATAACTCCCCTATTCTTTCCCCCATTAAATAGATCCTAGTATCACTTTGTCTTTAGGTGGAAGAAATAACCTTCAGATTATTTAATCCTAAAAGATGAAACAAATTGTATTATACCTCAAAAGGAATAATAATCTAATAATAATTGAGACCTTGTAATTATTTATAAAGCTTAGATCAACCTAGTATATCCTTGATATGGGTCTCAACACACACTCAACTAATTCAATCTGGGGTATTGCATAAATATACTTGTTTATATTTTTATGTTGACTATGCTTAACTTCATCACTTTGAAAAAATGTCTTTCTATGTCATGGGTAAACCTTTGTCTTCTTTTATATAAGTTGAAGCTGCTTTGATTTATGTGACATTGAAAATTGATTTTTTTTTTTTAACAATTGTTTCTTTGAAATGTTAGTTACTTGGAGCTCCTCGGATTTTTTTGAAAGATCATACTGGTCATTGGGTTCGAGACGTTGATTTGACTCCGTCGTGCTACATTGGCCAATCTTCTGCTCTATGTTTGGAGCTTCCACGAAAGGGCTGGATTCCAAAATTTTATGGAGATTCTGTCTCTTATAAGAAAAATGAAGGCCCTTTTGGTCTGAAGCATGGTTCTGCTCTCTCTTGCAGTTCAAGTCTAGTCCCTATTGTGAATCCACCCGAAGGCTTTGACTTGCCTTACAAAGTCTTGTTTAAGATCAACTCCTTAATTCAACATGGCTGTCTTCCTGGGCAAGCAATTGATGCCAGTTTTTATCGATTGGTTGATCCTAAGAGAATGAAAATTGAGTATATAGAAAGTGCCCTAAACAAACTGTCTCAGGTGAAAGAACACTGCTATGAACCTGTAAGCTTTCTTAAGAAGCAGTACACAAAATATGCCACATCGAAGCGACTTCCTAAAAGTACTACTATGTCTTTAGATGATGGGTTGGTATACGTACACAGGGTTCAAATAACTCCATGTAAAGTATATTTCTGTGGTCCAGAGGTTAATCTCTCGAATCGTGTGTTACGCAATTATCCTGAAGATATTGATAACTTTCTTCGTGTTTCTTTTGTTGACGAGGACATGGATAAACTGCATGCAACAGTTTTATCTCCATGTGCATCTTCGGAAAATGGGGAGAGGCGAACTGGCATCTATGACAGGATACTGTCCACTTTACGAAATGGTATAACTATTGGCAGTAAGAAGTTTGAGTTTCTTGCATTTTCAACCAGTCAATTACGAGATAATTCTGTTTGGATGTTTGCTTCTAGAACTGGCCTCACTGCAACAGATATCAGAAAGTGGATGGGTGATTTTCATGAGATTAGGAATGTAGCAAAATATGCTGCCAGACTGGGTCAATCATTCGGCTCTTCAAGAGAAACATTGAGCATTAGTAGGCAGGAAGTTGAAAATATTCCTGATGTAGAAGTTGTAAGGGGTGGAATCCGATACTGTTTCTCTGATGGTATAGGTAAGATATCTGCAGAATTGGCTAGAGAGGTGGCTACAAAATGTGGCCTCAAAAATTCTGTTCCATCTGCATTTCAGATTCGATATGGTGGGTACAAAGGTGTCGTGGCTGTTGATCCAACTTCTTCAAAGAAGTTGTCATTGAGAGAGAGCATGTGTAAGTACAAATCAGAAAATATAAAACTAGATGTCTTGGCATGGAGTAGGTATCAGCCTTGTTTTCTTAATCGTCAGATAATCACTCTTTTGTCTAACCTTGGAGTTATGGATCGAGTTTTCGAAAAGAAGCAAAAGGAGGCTATAGATCAACTAGATGCTATGTTAACAGATCCGTTGAGCTCACAGGAGGCATTGGAATTGATATTCCCAGGAGAGAGCACAAGGGTTCTAAAGGAAATGCTTTTATGTGGTTATCAACCTGATGCAGAACCATTTCTTTCAATGATGCTACACACATTTCGTGCATCTAAGTTGCTAGAATTACGTCTCAAAAGTAAGATATTCATTCCAAATGGAAGATGTATGATGGGATGTCTTGATGAAACCAGGACATTGGAGTATGGTCAAGTATTTGTGCAAATTTCTCGCTCTAGTAGGCAGCTCTCTAATGATTTCTCCCATATGTTTCGCACCAGCAGCTCAAACCCAAACAATTTAATTTTTGAGGGTGATGTAGTTGTTGCTAAAAACCCCTGTCTACATCCCGGAGATGTGCGTGTTCTTAAGGCTGTTGATGTTCCGGCTTTGCACCACCTGGCAGATTGTGTTGTTTTTCCGCAAAAGGGAAGGAGGTAACACTGTGATATCCAACTGTAGATAATTCTAAAGTATTAAATCCTATAACATTTGCACATATACATGAACATACATACAGAGTTTATGAATAATCCTATACCAGCATTAGTGTATACACATTTCTGCATCAGTTTATACACATTTATGCATACCTTTACATGCTTACATATATGCATGCATATGTATGACATAATAACCCGTTTGTACTTCTATAATGCATGCATTGATATAATATGTACCCTATATAAATGATATGAAACATATTCTCCTCCAGTAGGTTAATTTCCATGAAGGTGGCTTGTCTATTTATATGGCCATATGCTATTATCTGAACTTATTTGATTTTAAGATTGCAGACTAAGCAATGTCTTTGTTCACTACTTGATGGAAAAATTATAACGTTTTTGGCATGATCATCAAATAATTTCATATTGTACTTTCATACTGGGCTGTTGTCTTGGCAAGACACCACCTAATTAAATTAAAATAATTTCTTTGGGAATACTCTACTCACTAACATTAGTTTAACAATTTGTATCAGACCTCATCCAAATGAATGTTCTGGGAGTGACTTGGATGGAGATTTGTACTTCGTCTGTTGGGACCCTGATCTTATTCCTCCTCGGCAAATTCAACCAATGGAGTATATCGGAGCACCAACTAAGCCACTCGATCATGATGTTACAATAGAGGTAATATCAATTTATAAGTGGCAACAAGTCATACATATTTTGAGCACACGACATTTTAATTTGCCTCTGCAATTAATCTATGCATAAAACTGCAATATAAAAGTAGGGTAAATTAGTTCTTATTGAACAAATTTCAACACATTTGCTTGTACCACTTGATGAGAATACACCATGTTTCCGTCATCTAGCCTTTGTGACCTTGGGTTTTCTATATGTTAAAAACAATTATGCATTCAGTTTATATGTGGCTGCGTATATTCTTGTGCATCTAATGAGCAGTCTTTATGAAACTGTTTCAGAAATTTTTTTATGGCATGAGGGAGAAGTATTGTTTCCATACTCACAAACTATTATCTTTTCTGTTCCTGTTATATTGTTCACTAATGCACTGTGTTGTTTAAGAAAATCAAACAAATATTAATATGTGCACAGAATAATAAGCCAAGTACATATACTTGATTGAAATGCTCTTATTTAGGATCATTGAAAAAGATTTTTTAACAAATATGTTTGATTTTGTTAAAAGGCTCTGGCTTGTTATTGGGGCATTAGTTAGGAATTAGGAAATTCTAAGCATGAATTGCCTTATTATCAAATCTAGAAATCCCATGACTTGTGGTCATTCCATTTGCCTTAATGATACTGCTTCTCTCTACTAGGCATTAATGCACCACACTAATGCATAATGAGTAAGACATTCAAAAGAAACTTTCTAATATTTTGGACTAAAGCGATGTTCTGCACTCATTAAATTTTAATAACCTGTTAAAGATTACATTAGTTCCTCATATTTTCTGTCTCATTTGCAACATCCTTCTATAACTTACATAACGAAGCATGTCACCATTGTGCTACAGGAAGTACAAGAGTTTTTTGCCGACTACATACTCAACGACCGTTTAGGAATCATCGATAATGCCCACACTGCCTTTGCTGATAGCAATCACAGTAGGGCAATGAGTTCTGAATGTCTTAAGCTTGCAGAACTACACTCAATTGCGGTTGACTTCACAAAAAGTGGTGTTGTAGCCGAAATTCCCGATTATCTGCGTGTTAAAAAATATCCAGATTTCATGGAAAAGCCTGATAAAAGCACCTACAAATCAAAACGTGTGCTTGGAAAGCTTTATCGAGAGGTGAAAGACCATGCATTGCTCAGAAGCCCTGTAACACCCTCCACCTCAGATGTAGCAAAGCAATGTTATGATCCTGACATGGAAGTAGATGGCTTCCAGGACTACATCAATGATGCTTTCAATTACAAACAGGAGTATGATTACAAGCTGGGGGGTTTGCTGGATTATTATGGGATTGAAACTGAAGCTGAAATACTCAGTGGGCACATATTAACAATGTCAAAATCTTTTAATAAGAGGAGGGATCTAGAACAAATTAATTATTCTATAATGGCACTAAGAAAGGAATCTCGGAGCTGGTTCAACGAGGGAAGTGAGTCAGATTCTGACACTGATATAGTCAATGCAAAAGCAAAAGCAAAAGCATCGGCATGTTACCATGTTACATATCACCATAGCTATTGGGGTCGCTGCAATGATGGAATGGATAGAGCTCATTTCCTCAGTTTTCCATGGTGTGTCTTTGACAAGCTTATCCAGATCAAGAAGAATAAATTAAGTAACATCATAGCTTGAGACTTATCAGAATCGGAGCATTAGTTGAGTCATGAATTGCGCTTGGATTAAGAAGTTTAGTATAAAGATTCTAAGTATGTAATTAAGAAAATTGCTTGTGTGACTACTATTTATCTTTACTTATTTTTACTAGTATTTGCTTGTTGATAAACTGCATGTAAATGCTCCAAGAGGATGTTTGGGGCTATAAATTATGCTTCAATTCCTGTTGTACAATATATCTATGATTTCTTATCATATTTTCTTATTCTTCAACATCATGCTGTGCATTCAGATCCATTTCTCCTTGTCAATAAGGTAATCAAGAACTAGAAACCTTACTCAATGCTGTAGGAACATAGGGCTGCTATCTATTCCTCATTATCATGTATGAACAATTGGGAGGGCAAGTATATGACTAAACCGTAATAACATATATAAACACTAGTTAATAAATGCAATTTATTTATCTATAAAGAAAACACAACGGTTGCAGCCAATAATTAACTTATTGGCAAGAGCTCAAAAATCAACTCTCCCAAAACCTCAGATCTAGTCTACAAGTAGCGTATATATATACTGCAGCTTTTTTTCTTACATATATTTTGTACTCGTAGTTGGTGCCCAAGGTGATATAGGATCGTTAAGAGTTTCTAAGAAACTCTGAACTTTCTAAAACCCTTACACCTCTTTCGTAGTAAAAGGTTTAGAATGACTATTATGTTGGAATTATCCTGGTCAAGATATTTTTGGTGAGTGTTCTTTATATGTCCAATTCCATATATAATTGTAGATTGGACAAAGTATGGCTACAAACTTATTAGTTATAGCCTAAGACTATGACTCCACTTAATACATTTTTATTGTATGTGAATTTTAACAAATCCACCATAGGATTATATTTTCTTTTTATATCCTTCACGCTTGCAAAATTTTCAGAAGATCAAAAATCAATAGTTATGTCATCAATTTAAATTTCAAGTTTGTGTAGTCTAAAATTATGCATTAAAAATAATTTTATGAATTGAATAGTAAATAATATCTGATTGACACAAAATTTGATATATGTATTAACGATATAAAGAATATGCATTCCAACAGATAAATTTTTAAAATATGTAGTCAATTTTAAAAAAAAATTTAGTGAGAATTGTAGCTTAAGTTTGAAGCCAAACTTTGTCTAGATAGATAAGCTTGACAGGTTAGTTTAACAAATGTAGGCCTATTTGATAGGAGTATTTGTTAAGCCTGGAAATTACACATCTGATTCAAATAGTTACGATAATTGGGAAGACAAAAAAAATCTATGCAAAGTGATATTGCAATGGTTCAAGTAAGAAGTGGTGTAGTGGATAGTTCCTTTCAAATACTTAGGGAAGAAATTTGCAATTTTCAAAGACTCAATCAGTGCTTTGTGTACAGGACGATCAGGATAGGTCTCCCCCACATTAAACTTGCACAAGAAGCAGAGAATTCCCCCTTATTGGAGAGCAGGGTGACCCCCCCATGAAAGTTTCCAAAGTAGTATTAGGGAATTAGCACTAGAATACATAAAAGCTTGTTGTCCGTGACTTTTCCTAAGCCAATGGGAGATTCCTTCCTTTTCATTACTGGTTCACCTATGGGATATAGCTCATTATTTTTGGTTTGTACGGAATGTGATAATTTCCTAGTGTAATCAAAACCGTTTTTTTTCTTTGGTAGAAATGGGTATTTGTTTAGGTGAGTTTTTTTTTTTTTTTTTAGCATCATAATTTTTCATTCATTTTTTTATTATCAATATTACACATTTAAAACTATTAATACAACCAGGAGTGTCATGAGGCTAGTTTCAAAAAATGAACAAATATTACACGTTTATTTTGTAGCCAAAAAAAAAAACCTATATTTTTATTTTATATATATAATTTTTATTTTGAGAATCTAATTTATAAGTAAATAAAATAATTTGAAAATCAACAGAAGAGTGACCTTATTTTTTATGCAATATTTTAGTGGGAGTTAGAGTTGTATTTTTACTAGATTGTCCTTTAATTTTTTCTCTACTTAAATATAGAGATGTCAGGAGTTTTTTTTTTTTTTTTTTAATTCCAAATAAAAGAACGCCTTAAATAATAGTATGGAGTATATAGTATGGAAATTCACTCCTCTTCTAGTACCCTGAATCAGTGTCCGGTATTTTGGGCTGGAATATTGGCATTGTAATCATTACGTAGTCGCTTGTCTCTCTTTTCTTCATTTTCCACATGCCTAAAAGCGTAAAAGACTTATCCTTGACTATCATTTGCGACAAGGGAGAGTAATCATTTGCCATGATGTCTCTCATATTGTGCTTGGATTATCCAATGAGCGGATTATTGTACAGCAAATTATTTCCCAATTTTCTTTGTCATAATTTGACAAAATAGGTTATGTGTGATCGTCTATCATTTACCGGTGAATTCATTATTTATTCACTACTGTTTACCATTTGTCACTTCGTAATAAAAAATTGTAAAAAATTTTGTGATCTTGTATTTTTTTTTCTCCTCAAGTACCTTTTTTCCATGTGAGAAATTGACTATGCTCGTGAGCCGTCCTAGACTAGGGTCCATGACCTACCCACTATACGGACGCTCCAGAAAAGTAGTGTGAACGATTGATTTTCAGTTTCCACAACTGGACTAATATCTTTTTCACTTCATTGGTCACGAGCACCGAATTTCTAAACGATTTGACTATAAATGGTTGAAAAAAGTGATAAATTTTAGTGAAAATAATAAAAATTTAATCATATTTTATCGATGTGACAAAAATTGTAATACATAATTAAAGTAGTGTTATATACACAATATTTTTACTAATAATTTTATATTATCTAAATTTTATCTTTTTACTTCTTCTTTTTCTTTGTTGGGTAACTTATCTTTTTATTTATTTTTTTGAGAAGGAACTTATCTTTTTACTTTATTCCAAAAGTTATGGCAGTGGAATAAAATAACTCTTTAATTATATAGTCATATATGATAGTGTCACGTTACAGATCGCAAAGATTCAGCCTAAAAATAAATTATTTACCACCAAACAGAAATAAATGAGAGAGAATCTAGAACACTCAAGCACAGATTAACTCACTACGTGGCCTAAAACTATTAGCTATAAGAGGCTCCTTGCTTTCACAAACCAACCAAACATCGAAACGTGTCAGTAGCACGTAAGTCTGAGCGTGTTGAAGAGTGAAAATCCAATAATGGGTCATGGCAACGTCAGCTTAACGAGTCAGCAGAAATAGTTTAACCAAAAGGGTCCCGCGAAGTAGGGAATAATTACCTTCCTTCCGCTTTAATTCTATGGATATTTGTTTTAGTCTGAGGAATTGACTTAGGAATGCCAACAAAAGAGAGTGAAGAAGAGTAGAGAGACAATCTCTCTGTTTTTGTTCTTACACATTCTTCATAGCTTTGGGGTTTTTTTCCTTTATTTCTGGTGAGAAACTGACACTGAGACTCCTATAATATATACTTTTTTCTTCATCAGTTATATGGGTTTCTGTGACTGTGTAATGCTAGCAAGTGAAAGTGATCAAAGGGCCTGTTTTTTTTTTTTTTTTTGGGTAATTTGTTTTACTGGGTAGAAATTGTTTGGAATTTTCAATTGATAAAGGGGTTGCTTTATTTCTTGTAAAGGTTTCTTTGTGCTACTCCGTAATCCATACTAGTTTGTTTGATTAATTTTGATGCATTTTGAGTATGAGCATTATTTTATCATTCTCATAGTGCTTTTGTTTAGTGGATAATCTGGCTACACTATCTAACACTTATGGGGGTCTTTTAGTTATGTTTGTTTTATGTAAATCTATAAGTTGGCATGGATACTGTGTTTTCTGATTAGTTATTGGTATGTATCAAGATGTCTTTAATTTTGCTGCCTATTTTTCAAACTGCTACTTAGTGAAAAAGAAAAGTGATCTGTCTTCTTTTAATTATGGGTCATATTATCAATCAAGAGCCAAAGCCACTCTACTTCCACTTCTTGATGTTGTCACCAGTCACATTGAATAGTAGAGACCTGAATCTTTCTAATTTGCTACACAGTAGATCAAAACCCTCACAAGCATGTCTATCATATCAGTTCATTGAAATGCTTATTTCTTGTAATATTATAATATTAGTTGTTTATGATTTTTTTTCCCTGGTATCCACTTCTTATGATCTAGCATAGAGACTTGTTTTGAACGTTAGGCTATACTACGAGGGAAAGCTTCCCCTTTTGCTAAAGGCTGAGTTCACAGTGAAGGTTAGAGTTTTATGTAGAATAGAATATGAGTGAGATACACAATATTGTTAGTCAACATTATCATAATCTAAAGAAAGAGTGAGATTCGTATGGCCTAGTCAAATTTAGGAATAGACAGAGGTTTAGGACTGAAGAGTGAACCTACAAAGAAAGGGCCTAATGATTTGGTTGGACTTATTGTCAAGCACAGATTTATAATCCTAACCTTAGTTAATTCAACAATCTAGTCCAATTTTTTATCATTCTTGCTTGGGGATTATTAGAAGTTGTGAAGTGCTAGATTTGCTTTTGATCTATGATCCTACCCATTATTAGTTCAACGATCTAGTACAAGATTTCGCACTCTTATGCAGCATTTGATTAGAACTTTTGAAGTATTGGATTTTCTTTTGAGAGTGAGAATCACATTGTTTTAAATATTTAGTGGCAGTGGAAGTACATCCAAAATCTTAGTGGTTACTTATTTTTAAGTTTGTGTTTATTTATTTGATTGTGTGACATGGCTGTGTGGTGATGTAGTAAAAACGAGAGACTAGTTGGTGAGGTAGCAGCATGTAACAAGTAGGTGATACACAAAATGAAGAGATACATTAAATTCAAAATCAATTTTTCAGGGAGACTAAGAGTGATGGATCTCATGATGATAGCTACATACTTAGACAATCCTTGTTTTCTCTGACCGCGTCTAGTTAATGATTGATCTCCCCTCAAAATATTACTTTATGCATGCTCATAGAAATGTTTATTGTCTGGTCTGGAAGTATCCATACTATGGACTTGATTTCTGGATGATAATTGTCTTTTGTATAGAAGCTTGATTTTTTCTTGCCTTTCTTGCATTTATAAAGACTTGTTGGTTTTTTTATCTTCTAGTTATTATGATCTTTCACTAAGTTATGCAATTTTACTTCTTAAATAATTGGGCTTAAACACTTTCAAAACTTTTAACATTTATACTAATTATTTCAATAAGCTTTAATCGATAAGGTATTTATTTTTTCATTAATTTCTTTGAAAGAAGGAATAAATTTTTTATTGTCTTGATAGAAATGCTAAACTCTTTTTTCCTGTTTTATGATATATTGTGCTAATGCAAAACATTAATATTTTTTTGATAACTGACTTGTTATGGCAGAAAAGATTCCTGGTAAAAGTAATTGGATTGGATGGGTAAGACAGTTCAGTTGAATGGATTCCATTCTGCTGTGACTGCAGAGGCAGTTAAGGAATTTGTGGAGCGATATACAGGTGAAGGAACTATTTATGCTATTAAGATTAGGCAAAGCAAAGGTAAGCGTGCACTGGCATATGCTATCATTCAATTCACCACCACTAGATATGCTGAGTTGATTATCTCCTTGGCTAGTAAACGCCTATGGTATGGGACCTCTTATTTGACGGCTCGGGAAATGGAGCGTGATATTGTACCAAAGCCAAGAACCTTCTGCATAGCATGGAAAATATAAAGCTGCATCTTGGCTGTCAGATTTCAAATGAAAATTTGTAACTCTATGGAAAGCGGTGAATGTTTCTGTGAAATTTGGGGCTGGATTGCAGAAATTACAATTTTTTTTGTCCCATAATTATTTGGAATACAAACTTGATCTTTCCTATGAGAATATTTGGCAAATTGAGTTACATCGTCCTCCTGGTCAATCTGCAAAGTATCTTCTGATTCAGGTTGGTCTATTTTGTTTTGATTGTTCATTTTAATATATATATATATATATATATATATATATATATTCTCTTCAGCTAAACAAATATTTTTATTTAAGTATTGATATTTCCATTGTATTGGTTGAACAATTTGCATATTTTATTTTGTTGAATCAAGTCACGTGAACACTGGTTTTATCGTATTCAAATAATAATATTCAAATTACAAATATACCCCCACAAGGGTTAAGAATTACATAATTTAAATAATATCTGGACTATATATTCAAAGAAGTTCATCTGCCAGTGGACTATGGTTCAACTAGCACTTCCTTCTCCATAATAATGGGCTGGAGGGTAAGGTTTTGGCTTCAAAGACCTACTGGTTGCATGTGTAGTTTACCAATTAAAAAGTTCATCCAATCTTCTTTTATCATCTAAAGTTGTGCATAAACTCTGAAATTCTAATTTTGATTTTTCTGTCTTCTGTTGTAAACAACTATATTTATTCTTAGGAGAACTTATCAGTGCAACACTTGTGATGCATGTATAAATTGAATTTTTTATGCAAAATTATATTTTCTGTAGTTACGTATCTTGTGCAAGGTTCATATAAAGAGAAATTATTGTGTCTAGTATGAACAACTGCTTAATAAACATATACTCTAGGTATATGTTGATGCTTGCTATAGCTATTGACAAAGCATGGTATATTCTCTATAATTACAAAATGACTTTACTTTTTCTCCTTACACTTACTGTTAGTGCACATTGATGGTAGGATTCTTATAAATATCTATATTATAATATTTTTCTTTTTGTCTTTCTTTTTTTAGTTATTTGGCGCTCCTCGGATTTATGAGAAGGCTGTACGCACATCAGGAAATGAATTTGACAATCCTATTCTTAATTATTTCATGCATATTCCTGATGATCAATGGATCCGTGCAACTGATTTCACTCCATCATGCTGTGTTGGGCAGTCTTCTTTTTTGTGTTTGGAGCTTCCTTCTGGTCACCAACTACCAAATTTTCAGGAGAACTTTGTTTTTTACAAAGAAAGTAAAGAAAAATATATCCTGGAACTTGGGTCTAGTTTTTCATCCAATCTGGATCTAGTGCCTGTTGTTAGTCCTCCGCCTGATGTTGCTTTACCATATGAGATCTTGTTTAAAATTAACTCGTTGGTTCAGAATGGTTGTCTTGCAGGACCAACACTTGATGCTAGTTTTTACCGCTTGATTGATCCAAGAAAAATTAAGATTTCCTATATAGAATATGCCCTGGAGAAACTCTTTCACCTAAAGAATGTTGCTATGAGCCTTCGAAGTGGCTCAGTGAGCAGTATAGAAAGTACATCACATCAAGGTATCCTCCAAAGTCTCCTGCTATATCATTAGACTCTGGGTTGGTGTATGTACGTAGGGTTCAGATAACACCTTGTAAGGTTTACTTCTGTGGTCCAGAAATTAATGTATCAAATCGTGTCCTACGCAATTATCCTGAAGATATTGATAATTTTCTTCGTGTCTCATTTGTTGATGAGGAATTAGATAAAATGTATTCAACAGATTTATCTCCACGTGCATCTTCTGGGAATGAGGATAGAAGAACTGGAGTCTACAAAAGGATTCTATCTATTCTTAGAAATGGCATAGTGATTGGTGATAAGAAGTTTGAATTTCTTGCATTCTCATCTAGTCAATTACGGGAGAATTCATTGTGGATGTTTGCTTCAAGAGAGGAACTTAATGCTGCTGGTATCAGAGAGTGGATGGGCAATTTTCGTCAAATTAAAAATGTGGCGAAATATGCTGCCAGACTGGGTCAATCCTTCAGTTCATCCACAGAAACTCTTAGTGTTAGTAGGCATGAAATTGATATTATTCCTGACATAGAGATTAAACATGGTGGGGTCAATTATGTCTTCTCTGATGGAATTGGAAAAATATCTGCTGAATTTGCTAAGAAAGTGGCTTTAAAATGCAATTGTAAGGGACAAACTCCATCTGCATTTCAGATTCGATATGCTGGGTACAAAGGTGTTGTGGCAATTGATCCGACATCATTTGTGAAATTATCATTAAGGAAGAGCATGTCTAAGTATGAATCTAATAACACAAAGCTAGATGTTTTGGCATTTAGCAAGTTTCAACCTTGTTTTCTAAATCGCCAATTGATCACCCTTTTGTCCACCCTTGGAGTTAGGGATTATGTTTTTGAGAAAAAACAAAGAGAAGCTGTAGAACAACTTGATGCTATATTAACAGATCCGTTAAGGGCACAGGAGGCTCTGGATTTGATGTCCCCAGGAGAGAATACCAATGTTCTAAAGGAAATACTCATGTGTGGTTATAGGCCTGATTCTGAACCATTTCTTTCTATGATGCTGCAGACTTTCCGGGCATCAAAGTTGTTGGAATTAAGGACTAAAACAAGAATTTTTATTCCAAATGGAAGAGCAATGATGGGATGTCTAGATGAAACCAGAACCTTGGAATATGGTGAGGTATTTGTGCAGTATTCTTGCAATAGACATAGGCAGCTATACAATGATTTCAGCATGTTCCGTGGCAGTGGATCAGATCAGAAAGTTGTTGTGGGGAAAATAGTTGTTGCAAAAAACCCTTGCTTGCACCCAGGAGATGTGCGTGTTTTGAAGGCTGTTAATGTGCCAGCTTTGCACCATATGGTGGACTGTGTTGTATTTCCCCAAAAAGGATCTAGGTAAATTATCTTCTAGTACTTCTGCAACTTTAATTCTTGATTTAGTTGAATTATAGGATGTCAACTTTTAGCTTTGCCTCTCATGTCTTTATGTGAAATATCCACTTTGTTTATGAGCTAGCAAGATTCTACATGTTGACTGCTAGAATCTATTCTCTGCAGATGATATGCTGCAACTGCAACCTTTGAGGATAAATTTGCATGAAGTCCTTCAATTTTTATATATGAGGCTTAGTCATGTCTCTTTCTAGTTAGCAATAATTTTGTCAACTATGCTTGTCATTTGTTAAAACATGATAAAAACATGGATACAGGTTTGCGATGTGGCAGTCTTCCTGTCAGAGTTATACCAAAAAAATCCCGAAAAGGGAAAGAATGATGTAATCATGGTTCAAATAAATGTTTTAGATACTTAATGTTATTCTCTCACAAGGGAATTAAATGTCTATGCGACACGAAAACTTCACTTTCCCTTGTGGTTTTAAAGTTTGAGATGCAGATGATATTGGCATTTTGGCATCTGAACCAATTTGGATATTCTAAGTCTGTGTAATTTGGAACCTAGGACTTCAGCTTCAGTGCAAGATAAACCATTATTTTCTACATGCTTTGTCTGCAACATCATCAATTAGTTTATATGTGGAAAAATATAGTTCATTCTTCTGAAAGCTATTTAGTGGAATTTTTTCTAAAGATGATTGTGACTGACAGTGCTTTGATTTCCTGTGTAAAACTTCCATGTAATCATGGACTTCTGATCTAAAAAAAAAATTTAAAATATAAGGCCTCATCCAAATGAGTGTTCGGGTAGTGACTTGGATGGAGATATCTACTTTGTCTGTTGGGATTGTGAACTCCTTCCTCCTCAGCAAATTCAGCCAATGGATTACACTCCAGCACAAAGTCTGCCGTTGGATCATGACGTTACCATTGAGGTATGGCTTTCTTGGATAAAATGATAATATGTACAAGTAATTGGGGAGATTTTTTTGGGTCTAAATTCTAGGTTCTCTTGTTGTTTTCTTGACGTCTTCGATTCTTATTTTGTCCTTCTATCAAGGTATCTCAATGTTATGATTCATGATATCTCTACACCCCCCCCCCCCCCCCCCTCTCTTCCCCCCTTGTGTGGCTTGATGTCATTATAATTGTTGTGACAAACGCACGAAGCAGTAAAATAGGAAGCACCACAATACAAAAATGGTTCCACATATTCTGTCTAAATCCATGGGCAACACCAATTATGGCGAAACCATAGCATGGTTAAAGTAAGTGATGTGATTTTAAAAGTTTAGTTATATGTGTCTTAGGGTTAATGGGTTTGATTTAACTAGTTGTGGTCAATTTTGTATTTAGAGACAAAATTGTAACTTTTGCTCCCTTGTGAATCAATGGTATTTTGGTAGTTTAGTTGAGTTTATAATTTTCTTGGAGATCCTAAGTATCTTAGGTTTTATTTTCTTTCAGTCCAAGTTTGTCTTTTATTAGTTATTGCCTTACCAAGTTTTTAGTTTATGAGGACTTCTCAAACTAGTAGTCTTAATACTACTAGTACAAGAAAGAGTCCTTGCATATGTTTATGTTTAATGTACTCAAAGAATAGATGGAGTTGATTAATAAAATATTGAGTGTTTTGAGTATTGAGAATTGAGGCACGTTGGTCTTTATGTGTGTGCTTTGGTTTGATTCAATTGAGGTTTGATTTACTAGTCAAAGTAGGAGCCCTAGTTTAAGATTATGGTTTTTGCAAAGTGGGTTCTCGTAATCAAACGAGGAGTTGATAAAATATTGACTGTTTTGGGTACTAAGGCATGTCGGCTTTTTTTTCCCTCTTTAATATTCTGTCGCTATGCACGCTACTTGTCATAGATTGTGTTGGCAAATTCGATTGTCATTTCTTCTTACCTCTTTGCAAACCAAAACTAATTATTTTCTCTTGCCCCAACCAAAATTTACTATAAAACTATGAATTACAACTACTCTCATGAACCTCACAAACACAATAAACATTTACAAACCCAAAGCCCCAATATACCTGAAGGTGCTCTCACACTAACATAAAAGATTTGTCTTCCAATTCTCACACACACATTCTCCAGAAGTTACACCACTATTCTAATTATAGGGACAATCACAGTTCCCCACTTCTCTTCTTGTCAATGTGGGAGTAACACTCTTAATAGGTAACTTTCAGTGGAGTGGAAGGACCTTTGACAATCACAGGTTCATATTCGAGTTAGAAAAGAAGGGAAAGAAAGTATTAGTCTATTTGAAATGCTTGATGATTTCATATCATCATAAACGCGTCCCAAATATATCTCGGATGGGGGGAGGAGATACTGGTGATATCAAGTAGCCAATACTTGTTAATTTTTTGTTATTAATGCCCTAGCATGGTAGTAAATGACTGAAAGGCATTCGAAGTTGTGTTGTGGGTTCTTCAGTTTGGTTAAGAGAGTTGTCTTCTATTTATCTGTTGAGAGATTTGTTTTGCATCTGATGGTCATCTAAAATAGGAACTATTTAACATTTTATTTGGGTTGTGATTTCATACAAGCCTAATTTCTATGTATTCTTTAATACATGGTAAAAATTGTACCGGAGGGGCAGCATTTTATATACAATCAGCATGGAAACTAAAACATTAGCTGTATAGTAGCTTAGTCTTTTCAGCATTACATGAATTGGATTCCATGAAAATCCTTCAAAGCATTGAATTGATGACTTGCATTCCTGTATATGTCATAATGTACAGTAAATTCAATGAATTTTAAGTTTCTGCTCAATTTTATTTCAAGTCTCATACCTTACTACTTATATAAAATTCTATTTCCCACAAATTCCAATGTGAGGTGTCTTTTTTCAATTACAGGAAGTCGAGGAGTATTTTACCAATTACATAGTCAATGACAGCTTAGGAATTATTGCCAATGCTCACACTGCGTTTGCAGATAAAGAGCCTTTAAAAGCAATGAGTGACCCATGCATAGAGCTTGCGAAGCTATTTTCAATTGCGGTTGACTTTAATAAAACTGGTGTGCCGGCTGTAATACCACCTAAGCTTCATGTCAAAGAATATCCAGATTTCATGGAGAAGCCTGACAAACTCACCTATGAATCACACAATGTGATTGGAAAGCTTTTCCGGGAGGTGAAAGACATTGCACCAAATACTAATTACTTTAAGTCCTTCACTGCCGAAGCTGCAAGGAGGTCATATGACTCTGACATGGAAGTTGATGGCTTTGAGGATTTCATTGATGATGCTGTTTATTACAAGGCAAATTACGATGACAAGTTGGGAAACTTGATGGACTATTATGGCATCAAAACTGAGGCTGAGATACTCAGTGGGAATATTATTAGGATGGGCAAGTCTTTCACTAAGAGAAGAGACGCAGAAGCAATTACTATGGCTGTAAGGTCCTTGAGAAAGGAAGCTAAGGCCTGGTTCAATGAGAGGGGAAGTAAATTAGATTCTGAAGCTGATGATGTATACGCAAAAGCTTCAGCTTGGTACCATGTCACATATCATCATAGTTATTGGGGTACCTACAATGAGGGTATGAATCGAGATCATTTCCTTAGTTTTCCATGGTGTGTTTATGACAAGCTGATCCACATTAAGAAGGAAAAGGCGAAAAAAAGAAGGGCTCTAAACCTGTTTTCTCTGGAACACCAGTTCACCCGTGGATTGCGTTTGCATTGAGAAATTTGCATTTGTTGTCCCCTCTTGAACATTTGATGATCTCTATAGCTTAACTTTTCCTTTAACTTTATCATGTGTATGTAAATAGAAAAGTGCAGAATTTAAGGTTTGTACGTAATATTTGCTTCTTTTAGTGGTGTATAATATTCTGTCACTTTAATAAGATGTAAAT
Organism: Quercus aquifolioides; assembly: GCA_019022515.1. Lineage (NCBI taxonomy): Eukaryota > Viridiplantae > Streptophyta > Magnoliopsida > Fagales > Fagaceae > Quercus > Quercus aquifolioides. The sequence goes on from CM032330.1 coordinate 38,707,419, forward strand.
GCCTAAGCTGATGATTTTACTCAAAGTCGATCATTTAATTATATAGATCTATGGTTTCTTCCTTTTCTAGAGGATCTTGATCCACAGTAGTGGTTTTGAAGCCCTCATTATATTTGTTGACGGCTCAACTCTGCAGGCTGAACTGAACTGTTAAAAATCCAATTAAACCTGATAACACAAAGCAATAAAATTCCTATTGTCATTCATCTGGAACAGCTAGATGCGTTCATATCAAGACTCATCTTCTCAAGGTCAATCCGAATCTTTAAAAAAGAAATGAGCACAACACTATGTAGTTTTTGATGCATTTGGAGGTATTCTAGACAGGATTGTTACATAAGGGGCAGAAAACAACCACTTAAAAATAATGTCAGTGACTCTCATACTAGAGCTCATTGAAAGTACGTTGAAGTATGCCAATTATCATATTTCTGACTTTAACATTAGGTCATGGGATAGATTTGGAAGATTAAAAGAAGCATGTACCTACAAGGTCACCGGCCCATAGTCCAGCCTAATTGCCACCAGTAGCCGCCCTTACTGCAAAAGAAGAAAATCTCAGGCATTTAGAGTGTAGATGAAACAGAAGAAATCGCAGAATATAAGTTTGGGAACTGCTAGTTAAGCACAAGGAAATATGCGCACCACTTTTTTTATGTGTTGTTGAGCTAAGTTTGGGAACTGCTTATCTAGCTTTTTGCTGAAAGTGTGCTAATATATGCTTGTACCTTGGAAAAATTTGAAAAAGTGAGAAAATGCGGAAAAAAGTAAGGTTTTAAAAAGCTGTACATAAAAGTTAAAAACTAAAAACTGAGTTTATAAGCTGATGCCAAACAACCAAATTTATATCTGCTCATTAGAAAACAATTTCAAAAGTTTGAAATCAACCAATTTATATCCTCTAACGCATTTAGTATGATAAAATGTCTTAATGCTACAATTATAAACTATTTTATAACATTTTTACAAATCATTGATATAGCCAACATCTTATTGGTTTTCATTTAGGCTTGCTATTAACATCACTTTTTCAATTACCAATAACCATTAATCACATCAACAGTTTATAAATTTTTTTGTAAAAACATTTGTATCTCTAGCATTACTCTATTTCTAATGGAATGAAGCTATGCATCACCATCCACAAAGGCAATCATAGAGAATAATTTATTTTAACTACTACCCTTAGATTATGGTTGAGCTTTATTAATTTGTTGGGTTGAAGTTATTACGGGGATACCACTTGTGTTTTTGTTGGAGCAAGACAAATCTTGTGTTATTTAAATTCATATTATCCGATTTATAGTAGCAATTGCTCTTCTGTCTTTCTAATTATAATTTAATGAACATTCTAAAAAGTTGAGCTTAAAGAAAACTTCACGCTTTTACAAAAAATTGTACAAATTGTTGATGTGGTGAATGATTTTTGGTAAATGAAAAAGTGATGTTAATGATGAGTTTAGATGAAAACCATTAACATGTTGGCCACATCAACGGTTTGTAAAAATATTGTAAAATAATTTGTGGTTTTAGCATTACTCTAAGGAATAAGAGAATACACCAATCTGTTATGGGGATCTATTTTATAATTGCAATAACACCTAAACGATGAGCAGGGAAGGAACAAGTAGGAATGATTCAAACAGAAAGAATGTCTCACTAGTTTGCATCTACAGCGGCACATAATTGAAGTGTTGTGGAACAAGTGTAGACAGAGTTCACCAATGCCAATTGATTTGCGCTTTTTGATTTTGAACTCCAATAGTCCAATGAAGAATACACGACTATATATATATATATATATATATATATATATATATTATAGAAAACCTACCGCCTATGCTCTTAAATTTCAAGAAGATAAGTTTTACAACTAGACCGTTTAACTTCCTAACCCAAAATCTAATTTATTTTATTTTATTTTTCGGACAGATAAATAATTTTTATCCTAATGACGTAAGAGTTAAGACACCAACACAGCAAAACACTGTGTCAATCACAGCATCAAAGGGTGAAGCTTTCCGTTACATAAATGGATTCGGAAAACAGCACTGCACACACACACACACAAACCTAATGGGTCCTCTATAAATACTAATACAATTGTAAGCTTATTCTCAAGTTTCACAAGTTTTTCACTACGGGCTTTCAAGGTAAGTTATAGTTCTATTTACTTTATGGTTTTTATTAACTTGAGTTATTAATTTTATTGTATTTATGTGTAATTGATTCTTTCTATATGCTTCACTGTTGTTAATATTGTATGTTTGCTAGTATAAGATTTATGTTTTAATCTCAGTTACCGCATTGTTATGGAGAGCGTGACTGCAAAATCCGCAATGATTGAAGAGAGAAAGAGGAGGAATCGAGAAGCTGTAAAGAAAGCAGAAAATAAAAAAGATCAGCATATGAAAGACATGTTGAATAAAAAATCTTCTTTGGAGAAAGATATCAAGATAATTCATGACCAGTGCGCTGTGATTATTGAAAATCAAAAGACATACGACTTGAAGAAGACATATTCAAGGGCTGAAACAACCATATTTGAACAATATGCGAACCTTTTGTCACAGTACTATATTATGAGGCATGACGTGTGATAATGTGATCAATGCTTTTGTGTCATGCTCATTGTTGTTCTTACTCCATTACTTAGTATGTCCTATATTTAGATTACATAATAGTAGAAAATAATGTTATCCAATACTAGCTAGTATTGGTTTTTTAGTTGAGTTCAATATTAATCATGGTGTTTTTCACTCTATGTCTAAGATGTAGATCATCATGCAATATATATAAATACATTAACAAGTTTTTATAGATTCTTCCTCAATAACTTAAGATATATTTGGTTTAATTTTTAGTGTTTATTCTTTCTTGGCCTGAATTAATGTTACGAGCTCAAAATATGTTTTGTTTTTTTAAGATGTTGTGAAGCATGTTAATAAATTGATGATTTAACTAGTTAACACTTAGTGTTTTCAACTAAGACATTCAAGGTTCAGATCCTCCCTCCCACGCCTCAACTATTGAATTATAAAAAATTAAAAATTTAAGAAAATTGACCTTTAGTGGACTAAAAGAGAGAGAGAGAAAAAAAAAATTAGAATCTTATTTTTACATCTTAAATTTGGATTATTGTATGGATTCCAATTAACTTAATTAGTAAACATCATTTTACTTGAATAATTAAAGTACCTATCAAGCCAAAACTACTAAAAAAAAATAAAACCATATAACTATAAAAATAAGGGTATTGATTGTGAGAGTGTTTAGTCATTAACAAAAAACATAAAGTGTTACCTCATTGGTTTGGATAGCTTAAAAAATACAAATTTATGTTGGTAACCAAAATTGTTCTAATGAAGGTAATGCACACGCGAATCATAGAGTTCAAATGATTTGCACCCACAATATGTTTAGAATTCAACTCCTCTATATCATTGATTTGCATTACAGTATTAATTTTTCAAAAATCTAGCAATATTTTCTATATTTCTAATGCATATACAAGTTTATCAATATTCTTGGAATTTTTTTGTTAGAATCAATATTTTTTGAAATTAAAATGAGCAAAAAAGGATCATTAAATTTTATCATGAGTTATACCTAAATCAAATCTAGCAAAACCCAACTTGATCTAGTTCTAATTACTTTTTGTGCTAAAAGAGGCATATAATGTCTAAGGAGAGTAATCTTAGCTCTTAGCCCATGCCTTGGTGCCAGTTTAGAGTATATTAATTTTGGTACCCTCTGTTTTTACAAATACTTTCACCAGTAGGACAAAGTACAAACGATATGGACCTAAATAACTATTGCTTGTATGCCATTCAATAAACAAAATAATCATGAATTAGTAAAATGAACTAAACAATTCACCAAAAAACAAGATTTTAAATAAGATAGTACACAAATTGGTATGGTATACCAGGTTACATTTTGATTTTGTTGACAAAGTAGTTAACTTACCTCCGACTAGTAATCCAAAGCATATAGCAAAGTAGCAAAAATAAGACTTATAAGTTGAAGGAGACAGAGGGTGTCTCAAAACTTGAGGCACAATGTCTCTCTTAATTAGACCTTTAATTTGATATCCACAAGAATAGCAGCAGAATATGGTTTACTCGCAATAAACACATTTCTAAGTTCTTGTAAAGGATCTCATTATCTATCCCATCTCATGCTAATATATATATATATATATATATGTATGTATATTATCATAATAAGATTTGAGAAAAAAAGTATGGTAATTTGTGAGTTGTGAGTTTGCTTCATAGAATAGTCCATCACATTGATTAATTACCCACATAATGCATTTGAATTTTTTTTTAATTTTTATTTTATTTTATTTCCATAAGATTTTCAATTTAGGTTAGATAAATAAAAAGAGGGATCCATAGTCCATACTAATTTGTGAGCTCCAAATCCAATGGTTGGATTGAATTTGAATCTGATTGCTCATTAGGCCAAAGAGTTGGAGTTGGTAAGCATATTTTAGTCCTCACTCCCAGATTACCCATTAGGCCAATACTTAGCATAGATGAGCAACCATACTTAGGTTGCGTTTGGCGTTAGCTGAAAAAGTCAGATTTTTTTACTATTTAGCTTATTTTTACTACTATTCATAGATCTCATTGCACTTTTTGATATTATTCATGAATTCTACTGTACTATTTCAACTAGTTTTTAGCTTTATCTACAATACTTTTAATTAAAAAAAAAAAAATCAGTTTCAACTAAATAGACTGTTCCCAAACAAACTCTTAATGGTATGTTTGGTTTGAACAAGGCTAAGGCTAAGGCTTGAATTATTAAAGTATGGGAATGGGATTTTGAAATTATAACTCATGAGCTCCCTAGGACAGGCCTAACATGCATGCACTCCTTTCAAGTTTTAGAGTTAACTTCCTACCTAACTTTGGAGATTGAGGAAAGAAAGTGTAAAACGAGATTATTATATCGTTGCCCAAACTAAAATTGCTTGTATTGCTTTCAACTTTGCTATTGACAAAGTCTAGTCTAAGTTAGCCGAGTGGAAGGCCATCTTATCCACTGCAAGTAGACTTGTGCTCATTAAATCTGCATCCACCCTCATACCAGATTATTATATGCAATGCCATGCTCTCCCAGTTAAGACTTGTTTTGCTATTGATAAGCTTAATAGAGATTTTCTTTGGGGCTCTTCCCAAACAGTATGGCGGCCTCGGTATATTTCGAATGAGAGCCATAAATGAAGCATTGCTAGCCAAGCGATGCTAGAGAATTGCCAATAACCCTGAAGCTTTTGTGGGCAAAAATCCTCATTAAGAAATACTTCTCAAGTCCATTTGTAGGCAGGAAAAAAAATGTGTCTATTATTTAGGCAGCGTGTAAGAAAGGAGGCCCAAATTTTTTTTTTTTTTTTTTTTTGCAAGGCCTTAAATGGACCATTTATAATAGTCGTTCTGCAAATTTTTGGAAAGACTTTTGGCTCCCTTTATGGCCTATTAGAAATCATGGATGAAGATCCTCTGTCTCTCCAAGAGGAATCTCTCTCGGTTTGGGATGTTAAAGCAAATGGGATGGCTACCCTTTCTTTGCAACTTCCGGATACCATCATTCAAGCCATTTCAACTATTCCTTTTGCTAATAATCTGGAGCTTCAAGATTCCTCAGCTTGGGCTTTTTCTAATAATGGCTCATTCTCCCTTAAAGCTGCATACGTTATGGCTAAAGGGTTAAATCTCCTAAACCTTTGCATTTCTCCCATCTCTTGGGTCTGGAAAATCAAATTGAATCCGAGAATTATCTTCTTCTTTTGACTTTTTAGCCATAATAGCATTCCCACTTGTGAAGTTTTAGGTTCAAGAGGTTTCACTCTTGACGCTTTTTGCCTGTTATGTATGGATTGTTCTGAATCTATTATCCACATGCTCCGTGATTGTAAATATGCCAATATATTTTGGAAAGAGCTTGGTGTTCCTCATCCACTCCTCAATTCCTTCTCTTTACCTCTTCTTGATTGGCTTAAGGTCAATGCTTTTAATTCTTTTACATCCAGGCACTTGGGAATTTCTTGGGAGGTTCTTTTCACTATGGGAATATGGCATTTGTGGCTATAGAGAAATGCTTTAATTTTCAGAACAAGTGTAGTGGATCCAAATCTGATTGGTACTTGTGAGAAGAAACGGGCAGAATTTTTTGCTTTTGGTTTAGATAGTAGACCACACTTCTAGTTGTGTTGCGGAACTCTAGGCACTCCGTGATGGATTGAACCTTGCCTCCTTTTTAGGGATAGAAAATCTCATTGTCAAATTAGATGCTTTATCTATTGTGCATTTGATGAGAAATTCTGCTGCAAATCTTGCTTTGGAACCCATATTGTTTGACTGCAGGTTCCTGAGGACTTTTCCCAGGACTCAAATTGAGCATGTGTTCAAAGAGGCCAACCAATGTGCTAATGCACTGGCCAAGCTGGGATCTAAGTGTTCTGCTATGTATGTTTCTTTTGTCATCTTGCCATTTGTGGTGATGAATCTGCTGTCTCTTGATAGAGAGCTACCTTTTGTAATAGACTAGTTTCTGTTTTCAGTTAGTTTTTAATATATTTCCCTTTTAACCCAAAAAAAAAAAAAGACTTATCCTTGACTATCTGTTTGGGGAAGAGTAATCATCTCGCATGAAATCTCTCACATTTTACTTATGTTGATTAGCCAATACCCTCTATTTCCACATGAGAAATTGACCATGAGAGCATCTGACGTGTCAACGTACAGATAGCATAGTCTAAGATCATCTGACGTGGTCACACTTGATTGGTCCTTCACTTTTGTCATCCGTAATTGCTTTTGTACAGGATTTATGCTCTGCTTTCTAATCTCTGTGACCCACCCACTATACGGACACTTTGGAAAAGCTATTCTTCAATAAAGAAAGTTGAGCTTATCAAAAAAAAAAAAAAAAAAGTTGAGCAGTAGGACCATAAAAAAAAAAAAAAAAAAAAAAATTGAGCAATAGGTCTACCGAGTACCAATATATTTATTCTTGACTTTCAAAAAAAAAATATATATATATATATATATAAATTTATTCTTTGAGTATTTGTATTAATAAGTGCAAAAATTGTTTGTCTATTTTAATATAAAAACTTAATTTTTCAATTTTACATTTTTATTTTTCAAAATACTTTATATTAAATTATTTATTTCACACTACATTTCATTAAAATATCAAATTTTCTTCATTTTTAAAATTATTTCTATTTCTTCACACACAACAATCATCATTCATTCTCTTTCTTCATTTTCGAGATACATAAAAAAAAGAATAAACAACTAAATACAAAATGAATAATGTTAGTGTAAATTTACACAGTTACTATAATAAACTTGTAAATTTACATAATTATACACGGACTAATGTGAGTCATTTTTAAAACAAAACTTTGTAAATTTTACACATTTTTTCTATTATACACAGAATGATGTAAATGCTCTTACATTCAATTTTATAATTTGTTAATTTATGCTTAGCGATAGACAGAAAAGTTGTGTTTAATTATATGGACAAGGAAAATGCTAGAGATGCACACTATTTTATAATATTTATTACAAACGGTTGATTTTGTGAGTGGTTATTGATAAGTGAAAAAAAATATATTAGTGGTGGGCTCAAATAAGAGCTAGTAAAAATTGATCACATCAATAATAAAAATTGTAGGGACTGGGTTTGAGCACTTCTGCTATTGAGAGAGTGGACTCAAGCCCAGCTAGCCCAGTACAATGAATTTGTAGAGAGCGGGTTCAAGACCTAGGCCCTAATGAGGGATGCAACGGCCAAGCATGGTTGCATGTGGATTGAATAGCATGAACGTGCGTTAAAATGCGTAATGGTGCTCCTCGGCTCTTCTCTCGGGAGCTTGCAGTTCTTATTACTTCTTTAGTGATTGGTTACAAGGGTTTTTGAAAGAATACAGGTTGCTACGGTATCCTATATTTTAGATTTCCCGTCCCCCTTTCCAGAGGGATTCCTTACATTATATACCCCCCTCTCAATTGATCTTAGCCTTACATTTGTTGATCAACCAGGCTGCTACTTGAGCACTTGTCCCATCAGCCGCCTTCCCATTCTTCTTGTGGGTTGCAGCAACCAAGGCAGCACTGTTCAGGGGTCATCTCCTCATTAATGCGGCCAGGACGTTAGTTGTGGGCATTTAATATGGAGGTGACTGTTCATCATGGACTTGCTCCTCCACCATGCTTCCATGGCTGACACGTTGTACTTGCTCTTTCTCTTTGGATACTCAGGAAGGTTGCTCCTGGTGGCTCATTACCCCCCCCTTCAACGGTCTCGGCTGGCCAAGGACAACATCGTCCTCGGCGATGTTTCCTGCCAGCTTGGGCTATCTGCGTTCCTCCTCGGACGTTTCTTGATCCTCGGCATGGGCCTTGGGCCGGATATAAGATGGGCCGGGGTTGCCAGATTATTAGGCCCCACAAAAATATTATAAAATGATTACTATCAATATATATATATATTATAAAATAATTTTTAACTGTAGTATTATTCAATAGACAAAATGTGTCTACTATTTATAGTTCCAAAAATCAATCAATTGTAAAATTGGATATGGCATTAGGTGTTTCTCTAGAATTATTGGAAGGCTGGATGATAACATTTTCAGTTTCAACAACCAGGGACGGAGCCAAGACTTGGATCGAGTTAGGGGGGTGGGTCTATTGTTGGCTATGTGTAACAACTCCAACTTCTGGCTCTACTACTACTTAGCCACTTGAGGGACTTTTTTTCTTTTTTCTTTTTTCTTTTTTTTTTGTGTGTGACTTTGATGTTGCTGTTGGGTAATGTTTTGGGTAAAATTGGTTGATTGGGCTTATTTTGTTTTAAATTTACTATTGGTAATTTTTGTTGTTTTGCTAATTTTTTGGGCTTGTATATTTTGTTTTAGATTTTAGATCTATAGGCTTTTTTTTGGTCTTTACAAAGAGGAATGCTAGACTTACAAACTTTTTTATAAATTGTTAATGTAGTGTGTGATTATTGCTAAGTAAAAAAGTTGTGTAAGCGGTGGACCAAGTGTGAACCAATATGAATTTTCTACCTTAATAGTTTGTTAAAATGTAGTAGAAAAGTTTGTAGTAATAGCATTACTCTAAAAAAAATTAATGATATTATTAAAGGAGGGCAAAGTGTAATTTTATATAACAAAATTGCTAAAATTAGTACCCGAGTATATACTAATATTTTGGGGGCCTTTTCGTGCCACGTCAAAGCTTGCCGCCGTCCTTGTCCACAACCAAACAAATAACTTTTTCTCTTGATTGGTCACACATGCAACATATTTCCAAGTGATTCAATTATAAAGAGATGACAATAATTAAAGTTAAAAATAAAGAATTATTTTAAGACCATAGTTAATTATATACAATTTTTCATAATTATTTTATGTGATAAACTTTGATTCTATCCCTTTCATATGAACTCATAATTTTTTTTTTCACCACTCATAATTAGCTGCATCCAATAGTTGTGAAAATAATAATAAACTTGTAGTCCTACAATGTTTTGTAAAGAAAACATTTACAAATATCAATGAACGAGGGAGGATATAAAACACTCATGTGCATAGTAATTCACTACGTGGCCTAAACCATTATCTCAAAGAAGCTCTTTGCATCCTCAAACCAACCAAACATCGAAACAGGTCAGTAACACGTAAGTCTGAGCGTGTTTAAGAATGGAATAATGCTAGAACCACAATTTTTGTCATAATTTTGCTACAACTTATCCACGTGGCGAGTTATGAGTGGTAGAGTCAAAACTCATCTTCTCCATTGTTTTATATAATTCATCATGACTCATCTTCTCTAGGTCTATCCGAATCTTTAGAAAAGAAATGAGCATAACATTATGTAGTTTTTGATGCATTTGGAGGTATTCTAGATAGGATTTGTTAGGACATATGTGGATCATGTTAAGAACATATGTCATTTTGAATTGGCTAATCCTTTGACAAAACGCACTTTACTTGTATTTTGGTAGATCTAGGATGGTTTAAGTCTTCACGAAACATGTCGTTCAAGTCAAAAGTTAAAGCCATGCAAATCTACTCAAGAAACAAGTGAAGAAGTGATATATTTTAAATCTCGACAGATAGCTCGACAGATTATATCTATCGAGGTCTAAAAGGCTATTTTAGCTTGATGCTCGACAGCTGCTCGACAGATAACTTATCTATCGAGAATTACGAAAATTAGTTTTTTCAAATCTAATTTCACACATATCCATGTGTATGTGTTTAGGCTTTCTTTTCTCATAACCCTAAACATATATAATGATTATTTTAAGGGCCATCACATGAGACGCAACTTAATGCAAAGATTTCATTGAAGCATATTGTGACCAGAGACATATGCCCTAATTCATCTTTCTCTTAAAGAAGCTATTGCATCTTTGCCTTAAGGTTTTGTAACCAAATGCTTCTTGATCTTCATTGTTAATGAAGTGAAGAACTTTGCAGCCAACAATCTTCTTCAAGTTAGTGAGTTAGTCACGTACTGGGAGTTGTGCATCTTTGGTTAGTCATGTACTGGGATCCGTGCAAAAGGGCGGCGTTCATATATTGAAGAGTTCAGAGGTTCTGAAGCAGTAGAAGGTTTCTACTGTAAGTTCATCTACGGGGATTGTAAAGTCTAGTGACAAAATTTTTGTACTAGATCTGAAACTTCTCTTTATTATAGTGGATTGTTTTTCGGGAAGGTTTCCCCCCAGATTTTTTACTATGAAACTAGTTTGTTTCATTGGTTTTCTTGGGTCATCATATCTTGTCTTATTTACTATTCCACTGTGCATGATTTTGACATGATATTGATGTTTGTTTGTTTTAACAAGGTTTATTCATAATAAATCTAATTAACAACTTGGGTTTAAAACTTGTTAATTCTATCAACCGGGGTCTAAATTTCCCAACAAGTGGTATCAGAGCAGGTACATTTTGATTGGATTAATTTCCTGAGTGTGATCCTTGACCCTTGTTGTCATGGATCGTGGACAATTTCTTTTGATTCCTCCTTTATTTGATAGTACTAATTGTGCGTACTGAAAAGTTCGTATGAAAGTTTTTTTGCAAGCTCTAGGTGAATAGGTATGGCAAGCTGTTGAAGTTGGCTGGATTAAGCCAAAGGAAGCGTCGGTGGATTGGGATGAAGCAACAATCAAAGCGGCAAATTTCAATAGTAGGGCCTTGAATGCTTTGTTTTGTGGGGTGACCAATGAGGAATTTAAGAAAATATCATCCACGGAAGTTGCCAAGGAAGCATGGACCATTCTTGAGACCACCTATGAAGGTACCAAGGTAGTAAAGATTGAAGTTTCAAAGACTCACTGGTAGTCTTGAAGAAATAAGGATGGAGGAGGATGAGACATTTGATGACTTCTATGCTAAACTCAATGATATTGTGAATTTTGCTTTCAACCTTAGAGAATCTATAGCAGAATCTAAAATTGTTAGGAAAATCCTTAGGTCATTACCTGAAAGATTCCATGCCAAGATCATTGTCATTGAAGAAGTGAAGGACGTTGATAAAATTCCTTTGACTAAGCTTGTAGGGAACCTTCAAGCCTATGAGATGGGATTAGGCTTAATGGGAAAAGGTGGAAAGAGTAGAAACTTGACTCTTAAGGGTATAGAGGAAGAGATTGATGACTCTGAAGATGAAGATGATAATGAGGATGAGGACCTAACCTTCATAGCTAATGAGATTATCAAACTTCTTCGAAATAGGAAAAAGGATAAGGATAAACCTCCTAGGAAATCTAAATCCTCTAGGAAGGGTAAGAATGAGAAACCTCTCATCCAGTACTATGAGTGCAAAAGTTTTGGTCATATGAGGATAGAGTGCTCAAACTATCTTATGAAGGAAAAGACCAAGAATTCAAAAGCTAAAGGGTTGGTTGCTACTTGGAGTGATACTGAGAATGACTCTTTTGATGAGTATATGAATGAATGTGGTCACTTTATGGCTTTTGCTGACACAACCGACAAGGTGATTGTGAAGAGTGCTAGTGACAGTGAGGATTCTTCTTCTGATGAAGCACCCAAGAAGATGACCCTTCAGGAAGCCTATGATAAGCTATGCATTGAATTCATAAAATCTGAAAAGGCATCTCATCGTTGTAGAAAAAAGCTTAATGAGGCAAATACTGAAAAAGTTGATCTATTAGTCAAATTAGATGAGACTACAAGGTTGGTTGAAACTCTTGTTGTGGAGAACACCTCATTAGAAGAAAAGGTCAAGAATCTTGAGGGTGAGCTTAGTCAAGCTAGAACTCAAATAGAGAGGATGTCTAGTGCAAAGCTTGATGAGGTATTGAATGCTCAAAAGCCTAGTTCTGATAAGATTGGCTTAGGATATGTTGTTTCCTCCGACCCCTCCTCTTCCACGGCTTCTGAATCAAAGACTATCTTTGTGCCCCAATCTGAGAAAGGTCATAAAGGTATGAAATCCAAAACTGATTTGGCTAATTCTAAATCCTTTGTTAGACCTCATGTTTGTCACCATTGTGGTGTTTCTGGACACATTCGTCTTAATCGCTTTAAGTTGTATCCTCAAAAGCAAGTGTCCAAACGGTCACAGGTTTCCTCTAAAGGACCTACACCTTTGTTCGGAGAGTTATTTAAAGTTTTGAGCTTTTTAAAATTAATTTCAGGAGAATTCTAATTCTTCTATGTCCTTTAATGGACATACTAGGACACGTGTCTTTCCATCTTCATGACCAAAGACTTGTGCTGTGTGGGTGAGAAAGGAGCCTAAGACTTAATTTTCTTTTCTGTTTGTCCTCTGCTTTAATTCTTTCTATCTAAAGTATGACTCTTTTTGCTTGATTTTGTTAGGTTCTAAGGTCTTAGGATTTTATGTATTTAGAACTCTAATTTGTAATGTTGGCAAACCATGATCAAAACAATGTATTTAGTCTTGTTTAGGCTTGCTCAAAGTTGGTTTATTATTGTAAAGTTGGAATCGAGTGGCTGCAGAAGTACTTGGGACTTTCGGCCTAGCTCGATCGATCGAAGGACAGGCTCGATCGATCGAAAATCGCACAGTTTGATTTTTCTGCAGAATTTCCAACTCAGCCCTACTTCATTAAACGTTCAGGGTTTTATGTTTTTACCCTAGGTATATAAACTAAACCATAGCCACGTTTTAGGGTTGTCCATATTGCTTTGTTGCTCATACATTGCTGTTTTGTGTGAATCTCTTGTGAGATCTTTGAGGAGCTTTCCTTTACACAAAACTTAGGGTTTTCAAGGTAGAGATGATTTCAACATCTTGAAGATCATTATAGTTGCAACCATTGGAACTTAAAAGAAAACAAGCGGGGAGCTTGTAGCTGATTGAGGAATTCAAGAAAGAAGGAGTCCGTGGATTCGGAGTTGCACGTGGTCGTGTCAGTAAGTTCTACTGGTGGGTAGCATTAGGAAGTCGAACGGGGAGCTTGTAGTTCTTTTGTAAGAACTTCAATTCTTTCATAGTGAATTCTGGTTTGCCTTGAGGATCGGTGGGTCAAATCCTCCCCAGATTTTTACCGTGTGGTTTCCTGGGTGATCATATCATTGTGTCTTTTATTATTCCGCTGCTTTATTATTTTGATATGATTATTTGATTGCTTTAACCTAGAATTGCATAATTTGACTAAGTAAAAACTTGGCTAATTAATCTAGGCTAACCAATCTGGTTGTGTTAAGGGGTCTAAATTTCCATCAAGTGGTATCAAAGCGGGTAGCTCTTTTGTTTGAGATTTTTTGATCTCTGAGCTGATCCTTGACCCCTGTTGTCATGGAGCATGGACACTCTCTGTTTGTTCCTCCTCACTTTGATGGGAACAACTATGCTTATTGGAAAGTAAGGATGAAAGCATTCCTGAAATCCATTGATGAAAGGGTTTGGAATTTCGTTGAATACAGATGGCAGAAGCCCACTACTCCTGTGAGTGAGTGGCAAACTTCTGAAAAAGAAGCAGCAGGCTTCAATAGCAAAGTTATGAATGCCATCTTCAATGCTGTTTTAATGGAGGAATTTAAGAGGATCTCAAATGTTGAGGTTGCTCATACTGCATGGAAAATCCTCCAAACTGTGCATGAAGGCACAAAGGCAGTTAAGATCAATAAATTGCAACAATTGACTTCTAGATTTGAAAGCATTAGAATGTCTGATGATGAATCTTTTGATGAATTCTATGCTAAATTAAATGATATTGTCAATTCTGCTTTTAATTTGGGTGAAGTCTATGATCAACCTAAAATTGTTAGGAAGATACTTAGATCTTTAACTGAAGACTTTAGACCCAAAGTGACTGCCATCACTGAAAGCAAGGATGTGGACTCCATCCCTGTTGATGAGCTTGTAGGATCTCGTCAGTCCTATGAGTTTGACCTACCTAAAGTGAACAAATCCAAATCAATGGCTCTTAAGTCAGTTGATGATGTTGATGGTGGTGGATTTGATGATGAGCTCTCTGCTACAGAGATTGCGTATCTTGCCAAAAACTTTAAGAACTTTCTTAGGAATACCAATAGAAAGGCAAGAGGTACTTACACTGCTGAACCTAGAAATTTTAGGAAGAATGATCCCACTAAGGTTAATAACTTTGAAAAACCTAGAGAAAAAGTTGGTCAATCTTCAAATAATTCTTTGGGTCCTCAGTGTTTTGGCTGTCAAGGGTATGGTCATGTAAAATCTGAATGTCCTACATTCTTGAGGACTAAGGGTAAAGCTATGGCTGTAACCCTTAGTGATAATGAGGTTTCTGATGATGAGTCCGGTGGTGACGAGGATGGAAACTTCATTGCTTTCACGGCTACTGCTATAGTCAATGAAAGCATATCTGCTGAGGAGAACCCTTCTGATGGGGAACTTTCTGAAGATGCAGATCTTCAAGAGGCCTACAACAAACTTTGCAAAGTTGCTGCAAAGGATGCTATGAAAGTTGAACTTGGCCTAAAGAAAATTGATTCTCTTGAGCTTGAAAAGAAAAATTTGCTTGTTAAACTGTTTGATGCTAATAAGCTTTTGAACAATGTTAAATCTGAGAACATGCTTTTGCTTGATAAAGTTAGAACTTTGGAACATGATTTATCTGTTGCTAGATCTGCTAGTTCTAAACTTGATCACATGCTGAATGTTCAAAAGTATCCTTCTGATAAAACTGGGTTAGGATATGTTGAAAGCATCTTTGATTCTGGACCACATTCCACTAATTTTGTTCCTTCTTCTTCTTGTGTACCTTCTGTGAGTGAGGTTGTGAGTGAAACTGTTAAACCCCCTGTGAGTGAGGTTGTTAAACCTGTAGAAGTTTCACCACCTAAGAAGATTAGGGTAGACTTAAGAGAATCTAAACCTAAGGAGCCTACCAAATCTAAGGACAAGATGCATGGTAAACCTGCTTGGGTTTGTCATTATTGTGGTAAGTCTGGACACATTCGTCCTAACTGTTACAAGCTTCAAGCTGATAAGAGAGCAAATAAACCAAAAGTGCCTGTGCCTCAAGCACAAGATCCTATGGCACTAATTGGTGAATTGGTAAAGGTGTTAAACCTTTATTCCAATCCTGGAGTTGGGAATCACTCGAATGTGAATAAGAACTCCAATGCTCATGGTGCATCTAAAAAGTTTTGGATGCAAAAGACTCGAACTAACTGAGTCTTTCTGACATGGTCCTTGTGCTTCATTGCTCTATTCTTTTATGACCATTGTTCTTTGGTTTTTGTTTTTTTTGTTCTAGGACTTGCATTGCATTACATTCATGCATTTCATTCTAGGATTTATTTGTTTTCTCTTTTAATATTAAAAAAAAAATAAGGGAAAAGGAGAAAGCAAAAATTATGTTTGACACTATTTTTCTTGATTTTTGAAAAACAAGGTTGGTCTATCTTTTTACACATGTCATGTCTTGTGTACCTTGTTTAACTTTGATGAACTTATTCATTGCACTTGACTAGTTGAAACTTTGTAGTGCATGTTGTATGGGAAAGATGTGTGTGGTTTTTAATCACTTTGTCTTAATCATGAAGTCATATGTTATTTGACTGTCGGACTTGATTCTTTTGAGAAATGCATAAATAACCATCTCACCACTGTTCACTAGCCAATCATGAACATCTTAGTGCATATCATAAGATTTTGTGCTCGAGAAAGTGTAGCACATGCACAAAAAGAACATAAGGTGTAGCCTCAATTAAATTAAAACTGGTGTGTACTATTAGGCTTGATGCTAATTCACTTAATTCAAACCGGTGTGTACTATTAGGCTGAATGCCAATTCATACAAATAAGAGGCAAAAATGCAAGAAACTTACATGATTGTAAGCTTTTGTTCTAGGAGATGTAGGAGTTATAGGATGTAACTCTTTAGGTGATAGTCTCTTTTAAATTCTATGTGATGAATTGTGTAGACTTTGTGTTTGATTGCTATTCACATATCACCTCACATGTATCTTAAGTTTTTTTTGCTAGTATCACACACTACCCAAGTTACTCTTTGT
Source organism: Quercus aquifolioides (assembly GCA_019022515.1). Lineage (NCBI taxonomy): Eukaryota > Viridiplantae > Streptophyta > Magnoliopsida > Fagales > Fagaceae > Quercus > Quercus aquifolioides. Next base: position 38,723,959 of record CM032330.1, read on the forward strand.
TAAACACTGTACATGCTAGTGTGTGTGTTTTTAGTCTGACCAACCAAGTTTGAAAATATCTTGAGATTTGTGCACAACATATTTGTTGCTTGAGAAAATTCGATGGGAGAATGATTGAAACTTGTTTTTGAGAAAATTGGGTTTAAAATTTTGGGTTTTTGTAAAAGCATTCCATCTCATACTCATGCATTTTGCTTTCATTGTTTAATGCTTTGAGGAGTTGTTTTTCAAAATTAGGTTTGTGTTTTTCAAAACTGTGTTTTTTCTCAAAATTTAGTGAGCCTCTGCCCAGTTCGATCGATCCAGTCTGATTTTCGATCGATCGAAAAAGTGCTCTAGTTTGTTTCAAAATGACTGGTTCATTCGATCGATCGAATGTAATTTTCGATCGATCGAAGATCGTGGAGAAGCTTTTTTAAAAGTTCAGATCTGACTTTTTCAAACACTTTTCAAATCTTTTTCAAACTTTTTCTTTCTCTCTCCGACGAGGCAAGCTCAATAGTTCAGATTTTTGTCGTTTTCCTCCGAATTTTTTGCAAAGTTTCTCTTTCCTCAAGCCGGTAAGACTCTTTTGCCCTTCCTTTTAATTTTATTTTCATGATTTCATGCATAAATCCATGCATTTAAGGGAGATTTTCGGACTTTGCATATTGGGATTTTTGATTGATTCAAGCTCTATTTTATGCAATTGATCATTGGGTTTTTGTGGGGACACATCATAAACATGATCCTTACTTGTTAATTTGATCAATTTTGAGTTTGGTGAAAAATTGAAAAATCTAGGGTTTGTTCTTAATCCGATTTGGGGATTTGGGGCTTTTGTTAAATTGGGGAGAATTTGATGAAATTGGCTTGTTGTGTTGATGTAATTAAGCATTATAATCTATGTGCTGTGTCTTGTAATGCTCAATTCATCAATTTGTTAAAAAATTTCAACAAGTGGTTTTCAATTTTTGGGGTTTTTGATAGAAATTTCCTGTTCAAGCCAATTTTGTCAATTTAATCTCAATTAAACTTAATTGCTTACTGCATTAGTACATGCATCATGGCATTGTATTTGTTCATGCATCATATAGATTTTCATTCTATTGATTTTTGTGCTAACTTGCAGTCTGCCCTTGGTTTTGTTTTCTTGTATTTTTTTTGGTTTTCTCTTTGTGTCTCTGTCCTTTCCTTAGCATCATGCCTAGGAAAACTAGAGCCCGTAGGCCTATTCCCTCCTCTTCTCCATCCCCTCCTTCCTTTGACCGTGAGAAGTTTCCAAGTGAGAAAAACCAAGAGATTTTTGAGAAGCTAAACCTTAGGAGAAAGATTTGGGCTGAGCGTTCTGTTCTGTTAGATGAACTTGATCCTGCCATTAGGGAAATCTTTGAGCGTCGGGGCTGGTTACCCTTGGTGGATGTTTCTGATCCTCCTCCACCTTCTGCCTTGATTAGAGAGTTCTACTCGAACATCTCTATTCGCATCTATGATTCCAACACTTTAGTCAAGAGTTGGATACGAGGTGTAGAGTACACCATTACTCCTCAGGTAGTGGCTGATGCTCTAGGGGTACCATTGGTCCAGCATCCTGTCTATCCATATGACAAGTCACCCGAGTTGAGCGATGTTTTGTCTTACATCACTGGGACTACTGTCCAGTGGGGTTCTGATCCTCGGATCACTTCTGCTGAGCTCTCCGGGTTGCACTATCTGTTCTTTAGGATAGCTTGTCATTCTATCTGGCCCATCTCCCATGTTCACACCATTCCTCTTGAGAGGTGTGTATTTTTGTACGCCTTGGTTACTGATGCTCCTATTAGTTTTCCCCATCTTTTTCTTCGTTCTTTGAACGATGTTTATAGGAGTTCATCCACTGCTCATGCTCTTGTACATCCTATTTTCATTCATAGGATTTTACTCTATCTTGATCTTAGTGGCTTCCCTTCCTCTGAGCCCGTTCATGTGATAGCTCCGATAGGTGCGTCTTTTCTTAGACAGAGGGCCGCTCATCTTCGAGCTGGTTCTAAACACCCTAGGTCTGAGCCATCTGGTAGCGCACCACCTCCTTCTTCTTCTACAGGTCTTGCTGGTGAGGATGTTCCTGATCCAGTTGGTGATGATGCTGCTGCTGCTGATGTTCCTCCACCTCCTTCGGCCGACTTTGATGTTCGTCGTACTCTGGAGACTGTCATGACCGTTCAGGCGGCTCATGGTCAGATTTTGGTGGACTTGCTAGATGAGATTCGTGCTCTCTGAGCCGACTTTGCGCGTCTTCATTCACCCTCACCACCTCCTTTTGATGTCGACTTGTGATTGCCCTTTGGCATTCCGTCACAAAAAAGGGGAGTGGAGTTTTGACTTGTAGAGGAGTTTTTGTAGTTAGGGGGAGACTTTTTGTTTCTTTTTGTTTTTTTTTGAGGAGCTTGTGGAGTTTTAGATTGTATTTAGGTGCTTCACTTTGTATATCATTTTTGGGGATATCCATGTTAGGGGGAGTAACATTGATTGATATACATGTTATATTTTTTTATTCTTGTTGCTTTGTGATTCACTGCTTATTGATTTATATTTATGAGTTGATCATTCATATATATCTTTATTTTGTGTTGTGTGAATCTTACAAGAATGTTATACCTGTTGTTTTACTCTTTTCTGTCACACATGCGTTTATGCGTTTGTTGAGTATTTCAGGAATATACAGGTTGATTCAACTAAGCTGCTGTCTACACTTGCAACCGATGGATAGTAGTTAGGCTGAATTTGAATTTATGAGCATTATCTTTGTAAAGGGCTTTTTACTTGTAAAACTTTGAGCTTTTAATTAGGGTTTTGTCACGGATTGCCAAAGGGGGAGTTTGTTAGGTTCTAAGGTCTTAGGATTTTATGTATTTAGAACTCTAATTTGTAATGTTGGCAAACCATGATCAAAACAATGTATTTAGTCTTGTTTAGGCTTGCTCAAAGTTGGTTTATTATTGTAAAGTTGGAATCGAGTGGCTGCAGAAGTACTTGGGACTTTCGGCCTGGCTCGATCGATCGAAGGACAGGCTCGATCGATTGAAAATCGCACAGGTTGATTTTTCTGCAGAATTTCCAACTCAGCCCTACTTCATTAAACGTTTAGGGTTTTATGTTTTTACCCTAGGTATATAAACTAAACCATAGCCACGTTTTAGGGTTGTCCATATTGCTTTGTTGCTCATACATTGCTGTTTTGTGTGAATCTCTTGTGAGATCTTTGAGGAGCTTTCCTTTACACAAAACTTAGGGTTTTCAAGGTAGATATGATTTCAACATCTTGAAGATCATTATAGTTGTAACCATTGGAACTTAAAAGAAAACAAGCGGGGAGCTTGTAGCTGATTGAGGAATTCAAGAAAGAAGGAGTCCGTGGATTCGGAGCTTGCACGTGGTCGTGTCAGTAAGTTCTACTGGTGGGTAGCATTAGGAAGTCGAGCGGGGAGCTTGTAGTCCTTTTGTAAGAACTTCAATTATTTCATAGTGAATTCTGGTATGCCTTGAGGATCGGTGGGTCAAATTCTCCCCAGGTTTTTACCGTGTGGTTTCCTGGGTGATCATATCATTGTGTCTTTTATTATTTCGCTGCTTTATTATTTTGATATAATTATTTGATTGCTTTAACCTAGAATTGCATAATTTGACTAAGTAACAACTTGGCTAATTAATCTAGGCTAACCAATCTGGTTGTGTTAAGGGGCCTAAATTTCCATCAGATTTCTTATCTGCTTTTGGAATCATGCTTTCATGCATATACATCTGCACCTTTCCTTCATGCTTTCATGTTGTTTGTCTATTTTTGTTTGGTTGTTTAGTCTTTATTCTATTTTTTTTTTAAATAAAAATTGAAAAATCAGAAAAATACAAAAACAGTGTGTGTTTTGTGTACATTGGTACTTGTGTACTTTGGATGGCCATTGAAACAAGGTTTTCTAAACTTTGTATCTTTTGTAATTTAGATGAGCATCTCTATACACAATTAAACAAGTGAGCTTTGTGGCTCATGTTTGTGATGAGTAAGATTAAGTAATCTCTTGTACTTTACACTCATATCACTCTTTTTGATGGGAAGAACTAGAAAATCCTAAGAGAAATGCATAAATAACCATCTTACCACTGTTGCCCGCCAATCATGAAATGACATTTGCATACTTCGACATAGCAAAAGTGCAATGTCAATGACATCTGTATGCTTCGGCATAGCAAAAGTGCAATGTCAAAAGCTTAACATAATTGGGTATTTTTTTTCTCTCTCTTATATGCCCATGCATGATACGCTTAACAAAAGAAAATTATGCAAAAAGAAATAAAAGCAAAAAGAATCAAAATGCTTTATATATGATTGCAAGCGTGTCTTCTAGGAGATGTGGGAGTTATAGGATGTACCTCGAAGGTGATAGTCTCTATTAAGTAGTTACAATTATGTGTGAGTTAAATTAATTTTCTTATATCTCAAATCATCATAACATGTAAACACTTATGCAATCTTGCGATGTTTTTCACACACAACACGCAAATTCTTTGCTACTTTTGATACATGTGCAGGTACAATGTGATTTGGCCATCACAAGAAATACATGTGTTAATGTATGCTCACTAAACTGTCTTGACTTATTTTTGAAATATAAAATTAGTTAGACTTGTTTAGTGTGTGTGTGTGTGTGTGTGTGTGTTTTAAATCTAAATGCTTGACATTTTTCTTGTTGAGAGATGTTTTTGAAAGCTTAAAATGTTGTTTGGATATTTGGTTGAGTAGAATGTTTGATTGCATTCATTTCTATGTTTTTCTTTTCTTTGAAAAACTGTTTTTGCACATCTCGACAGCTTCTCAATACCTCTCGATTGCTAAGCTATCTATCGAGCCCTTTGATCTTCTTTTTCGACTAAAGTTAACGCAATCTCGATCCATCGAAGTTTTTGAGAATTTGTCTCGATAGCTTCTCGACAGATTCTCGATCCATCGAGAAACTTTCTGTCTGCTTGATAGATGCTCGATAGCTTCTTGAACCATCGAGGTCTCTTTGGTGTGGACAGTTCTCGATAGTACCTCGACAGATACATCTGTCAAGAATTAGTGCTCGACAACTCTCGATCCATCGAGCTTAATGTTTTCTATATATAGCTTAGCGCGAATTTTTCTGTCATTTCTCTCCATTTTCTCTCGACAGAAAAACTTCTCACTCTCTCCCAAACACTTCTCACTCAAACTCTTCATCTTCCCCACTTGGATTTTCGGCCTAATCCTTGCATTCTCCCTCTGGTATGATCTTTTTTCTCTCATTAATCATGCATTTCATATATTTTGGCCTAACTTTTGGGGTTTTTGAAAATTTTGGGGGTTTTTCAAAATTGATGAAGTTTTTGTGAAATTTTTAGGTTGGGTTTTGTTTAAATGATCCTATATGCTCATGCATTGCATCACATTTGCATTTTCACAATGTTTCATGCATTATAAATGTGTGTTTTCTATGTTGAAATCTTGTGTGCTGGTAGGATTGGATTGGGCTGAACCCATGATGTTTTTATTGTTGCATGTCACATGTTCATGCATTTTTCATGCATATGTACCTCTCTTCTCTATCTTATTGATATTGGCTATGTTCGGTACTCTTCTACTTCCCTCTCTCTCTCTCTCTCTCTCTCTCTCTCTCTCTTTCGGTTAGTTTGCTCATGTCATTAAAGAGCAAGTCTACTCCGTCCTGAAACCCTCTTTGTTCTAGGGCATCTTCTTCTAATCCTACTCCTTCTCATGTTAGGTTTCGTGATGATAAAGCCCGTATGGATTTTTCGAAGAACTTTTCTCGACGCGACATTCATTCGGAACGCCAAGTCATCCTTTTGGATTTTTCGATACTGACCTTCCCACTGTCATTAACAGTAGGGGTTGAGAGTTCCTTTGTGACATCTCGGTCACTTGTCCCTCTGTGATCATACAGGAGTTTTACTCCAATATGCATGGATTTGATTACTCCATACCTCATTTCTTCACTCACGTTTGAGGTACGCGTATTATAGTCACTCCAGATCTTATATCCGAGGTGCTACACGTTCGAAGGTAACGCATCCTGATTACCTCGGCTGCCCTCCTCTACGAACTGTGTCCAAAGATGAAATCTTGTCTCTCTTCTGTGAGACACCGTCATCTTGGGGTGAACATCAAAACACCCCTTGTTTGGACTTTGCAAAAGGTCCGAGGTTTCTGAATATAGTGATGACATTTGTTCTTTATCCCTTGTCTAACTATAATTCTATTACTAAGCCTCGTGCTTGCCTTTTGTTATCCCTCATTGAGGATCTCTCCATAGACTTTCCCTCTCATTTCATACTCTCCCTTATAGATATCTATAAGGATACGATGACCTATGATAAGCTTATTTTCCCTTCTACTATCACGCGGATTCTTCACCATGCGTCTGTCTCCTATTTTGAGTCTCTTTACTTCTCCATGATGTGTGCCATTAGCGTGGCAATCGTTAGACGGAGTAAGGCCCAACTTCGACCGAAGCAGCCACAAATCGAGACAGCGACTCCTCCAACTTCTTCTGCTCTATCCACATCCGCTTCTTCTTCTTCCGCGAGTGGTGTGACCCTCAAGGCGGTCATGGCGCAACTTCAGTGCATGGATGCTCGCCTTGATACACTCACTTTTGAGATGTATCAAGTGAACACCCGTGTCAGTCGTATTGCACGACGACAAGCTTGCCTTGGTGGCTTCGTAGAGTCTCTCTCCCCTTCTCTAGAGGTTTCTGAGGACAAGGATGACGATGGTGACTCTGATGGTGATGCTGATGAGAATGAGGATGCTAGCTCTTTTGGGGACGATGAGATGACTACTTCTCAGTGACTTACCCTTTGTCATTCATGACAAAAAGGGGAAGTAGTTTTAAGTATAAGAGTAGTCATGTACTTAGGGGGAGAATTAGTATATGACTTTTTGATAGGGGGAGTGTTTTTGTTTATGAGGGATGTAGTGAGGACTTTTTTTATCTTTTTTTTTCTTTCTTTTTAGATACATTGTTCTTATATTGTGATAGCAAACCTTGTACTCTTATTGAGATATATATATATATATATATATATTGAGGTTGTTATTACATTTTTTCACCTATCTATTCATGTGTTGTTTATTTTCTATCTTTATGCACATGCTTCTTATTTATTGTATGCAATCTTTTATTTCTGTTTCACACTAAGATGCTGCGATGAGTTTCGTTTAAAGTGTTTTAGAAATACAGGTTGTCAAAGTTTATCTTGCCATGAACTCTCTTCTTGCAAAGTTTTTTAAGAGTTTGTGTTAGTATTAGATTTTATTATATTCAACCTTCTCTCATATTTCATTTGTTTGTTATGGTTTTGTCATGGATTGCCAAAGGGGGAGATTGTTAGGACATATGTGGATCATGTTAAAAACATACGTCATTTAGAATTGGCTAATCTTTTGACAAAACGCACTTTACTTGTATTTGGGTAGATCTAGGATGGTTTAAGTTTTCAAGAAACATGTTGTTCAAGTCAAGAGTTTAAGCCATGCAAATCTGTTCAAGAAACAAGTGAAGAAATGCTGTATTTTAAATCTCGACAGATTGTATCTATCGAGGTCTAAAAGGCTATTTTAGCCCAATGCTCGACAGCTGCTCGACAGATAACCTATTTATCGAGAATTACGAAAATTGGTTTTTTAGATCTAATTTCACGCATATCCATGTGTATGTGTTTAGGCTTTCTTTTCTCACAACCCTAAACATATATAAGGATTATTTAAAGGGCCGTCACATGAGACGCAACTTAAGGCAAAAGTTTCATTGAAACATGTTGTGACCGGAGACATATGCCATAGTTCATCTTTCTCTTGAAGAAGCTACTGCGTCTTTGCGCCTTAGGGTTTTGTAAACAAGTGCTTCTTAATCTTCATTGTTGATGAAGTGAAGAACCTTGCAGCCAACAATCTTCTTCAAATTAGTGAGTTAGTCACGTACTAGGAGTCATGCATCTTTGGTTAGTCACGTACTGGGATCCGTGCAAAAGGGTGGCGTTCATATATTGAAGAGTTCAGAGATTCTGAAGCGATAGAAGGTTTCTACTGTAAGTTTATCTAAGGGGATTGTAGAGTCTAGGGACAAAAATTTTGTACTAGTTATGAAACTTCTTTTTATTATAGTGGATTGCTTTTCGGGAAGATTTCCCCCCAGATTTTTTACTGTGAAACTAGTTTGTTTCATTGGTTTTCCTGGGTCATCATATCTTGTCTTATTTACTATTCCGTTGTGCATAATTTTGACATGATATTGATGTTTGTTTGTTTTAATAAGGTTTATTCATAATAAATTTAATTAACAACTTGGGTTTAAAACTTGTTAATTCTATCAACTGGAATCTAAATGTCCCAACAAAATTGTTAAGTAAGAGGCAGAAAACGACCACTTAAAAAATAATGTTAGTGACTCATACTAGAGCTCATTGAAAGTATGTCAAAGTAACTTGTTGCCAATGATCATACTTTTATGAATTTAAGAGTGACTATTGAGTAATGTACATTAGGTCATGGCATAGATTTGGAAGATTAAAAGAAGCATGTATAGCATTAGAAGTAAATCTCAAGCATTAAGAGTGTGGATGAAACAGAAGAAATTGCAGAATATAAGCAACACTAGTTAATTAAGCACAAGGAAATATGCACACCACTTTTTTTTGTGTTGTCAGCAGAGCTAAGCAACATGTATAGCATTAGAAAACAATTCCAAAAGTTTGAAATCAACTAATCCGCATATGATCAAGATCAGCTAATCCGCATATGAGGATCCGTTTTAATACAGCTATAACCTAAATGATATTTGGTTAAAAATCCTCATTTACGTACCTTCAAGCATTATATTTCTTGCGTTAATGTAAAAGGCATCCATTTTATTAAGAAAGAAAACATCCATTTTATTAAGAAAGGTTGGCTAAATCAGTTTGAACAGAAGGTAAGGTTTGGGGTGGATTATTCTTCATTCACACAATACACTCTGACATGGTCACAGCTAGCCTAGCTAAACTATGAGCAACTCTATTGCCATCTCTCCTAGTATGAGAGGAAGAAAATTATGAAAACAAACCAGTGAACAATGCGGCATCATTGATGAACAGACCATAACAGGGTAAAAAGCTTGGTGTTTTCTTTAAACTCAACTTTTTAGAATGTTCATTAAATTATCTTATTGGATAATATGAATTTAAAATTATAAATAGCACAAGATTTGTCTTGCTCCAACAAAAACACTAGTGGTATCCCCGTAATAACTTCAACCCAATAAATTAATAAAGCTCAACCATAATCTAAGGGTGCACCTGAATGTAGTAGCTAAAATAAATTATTCTTCTTTGTGGACAGTGAAGCATAGCTTCATTCCATTAGGAATAAGAGGACACACCAATCATGTTATGGCGGATCTATTTTATAATTGCAATAACACCTAAACGATGAGCAGGGAAGGAACAAGTAGGAATGATTCAAACAGAAAGAATGTCTCACTAGCTTGCATCTACAGCGGCACATAATTAAAGTGTTGTGGAACAAGTGTAGACAGAGTTCACCAATGCCAACTTATTTGCGTTTTCTATATATATTATATTATAGAAAAACTACCGCCTATGCTCTTAAATTTCAAGAAGATAATTTTTACTACTAAACCGTGTGCAACTCCCTAACCCCAAATCTAATTTATTTTATTTTATTTTTAGGACAGATACATAATTTTTATCCTAATGACGTAAGAGTTAAGACACCAACACAGCAAAACACTCTGTCAATCTCAGCATCAAAGGGTGAAGCTTTCCGTTACATAAATGGATTCGGAAAACAGCACTGCACACACACGCACAAACCTAATGGGTCCTCTATAAATACTAATACAATTGTAAGCTTATTCTCAACTTTCACAAGTTTTTCACTACTAAACCTATTATCATTGTCAAGTTTTTCACTACGGGCTTTCAAGGTAAGTTATAGTTCTAATTTGTTTGTTCTATTTACTTTATGGTTTTTATTAACTTGAGTTATTAGTTTCATTGTATTTATGTGTAATTGATTCTTTCTTTTCTTTCTATATGGTTCACTGTTGTTATTGTATGTTTGCTAATATATGATTTATGTTGAAATTGCAGTTACCATTGATATGGAGAGCGTGACTGCAACATCTGCGAAAATTGAAGAGAGAAAAAGGAGGAATCGAGAAGCTGTAAAAAAAGCTGAAAATAAAAAAGATCAGCATATGAAAGACTTGTTGAATAAAAAATCTTTTTTGGAGAAAGATATCAAGATAATTCAGGAACGGTGTGCTGTGATTATTGAAAATCAAAAGGCATACGACTTGAAGAAGACATATTTAAAGGCTGAAACGACCATATTTGACCAATATGCAAACCTTTTGTCACAGTACTGTATTATGAGGCACGGCGTGTGATAATGTGATCAATGTTTTTGCATCATGCTCATCATGGTTCTTGCTCCATTACTTAGTATGTCCTATATTTAGATTACATAATAGTAGAAAATAATGTTATCCAATACTAGCTAGTATTGGTTTTTTAGTTGAGTTCAATATTAGTCATGGCGTTTTTCACTCTATGTCTAAGATGTAGATCATCATGCAATATCTATAAATAAATTAACAAGTTTTTATAGATTCTTCCTCAATAACTTGAGATATATTTGGTTTAATTTTCAGTGTTTATTCTCTCTTGGCTTGAATTAATGTTACGAGCTCAAAATATATTTTGTTTTTTTTAAGACGTTGTGAAGCATGTCAATAAATTGATGATTTAACTAGTTGACACTTCTTAGTATTTCCAACCGGGACATTCAAGGTTCAGATCCTCCCTACCACACTCCAACTATTAAATTATAAAAAATTAAAAATTATAAAAAATTGACCTTTAGTGGACCAAAGGAGAGAAAAAAAAAAAAACATTATAATCTTACTTATATATCTTAAATCTAGATTATTGCATAAATTTCAATTTAACTCAATTAGTAAATGTCATTTTACTTGAATAATTAAAGTGCCTATCAAGTCAAAACTGCTAAAAAAATAAAACCATATAACCATAAAAATAATGATTGTGATTGTGAGAGTGTTTAGTCATTAACAAAAAACATAAAGTGTTACCACATTGGTTTGGATAGGTTAAAAAATATAAATTTATGTTAGTAACCAAAATTTTTCTAATGAAGGCAATGCATACGCGAATTATAGAGTTCAAATAATTCGCACCCACAATGTGTTTAAAATTCAACTCCTCTATCTCATTGATTTGCATTACAGTAATAATTTTTCAAAAATCTAGCAATATTTTCTATATTTCTAATGTATATACAAGTTTATCAATATTCTTTCAATTTTTTTATTAGAATCAATATTCTTTTAAATTAAAATGAGTACAAAATGATCATTAAATTTTATCTAATGATTCCAAACTATCTGAGTTATACCTGAACCAAATCTAACAAAACCCAACTTGATCTAGCTCTTATTATTTTTTATGCTAAAAGAGGCATATAATGTCTAAGGAGAGTAATCTCAGCTCTTAGCTAGCCCATGCCTTGGTGCCAGTTTAGAGTATATTAATTTTGACACCCTCCACTTTTACAAATACTTTCACCAGTAGGACAAAGTACAAACCATATGGACCTAAATAACTATTGCTTTAATGCCATTTGATAACAAAATAATATTGAATTAGTAAAAATGAACTAAACAATTCACCAAAAAACAAGATTTTAAAGAAGATAGTACACAAATTGGCATGGTATACCGAGTTACATTTTGATTTTGTTGACAAAGTAGTTAACTTACCTCCGAGTAGTAATCTTAAGCATATAACAGCGTAGCAAAAATAAGACTTACAAGTTGAAGGAGAAAAAGGGTGTCTCAGAACTTGAGGCACAATGTCTCTCTTGATCAGTCCTTTGATTTGATATCCAAAAGAATAGCAACATAATATGGTTTACTCTCAATAAACACATTTCTAAGTTCTTGTAAAGGATCTCACTATCTATCACATCTCATGCTAATATATATATATATATATATATATATATATTATCATAATAAGATTTGAAAAAAAAAGAATGGTAATTTGTGACAGACTCTTTCATAGAAAGGATCCACCACATTGATTAATTACTCACATAATGCATTTGAATTTTTTCATTCATTTTTATTTTATTTTTTTCCATAAGATTTTCAATTTAGCTTTAGTAAATTAAAAGAGGGATCCATAGTCCATACTAATTTGTGAGCTCCAAATCCAATGGTGGGATTGATTCTGAATCTGATTGCCCATTTAGGCCAAAGAGTTGGAGTTGGGTAAGCATATTTTAGTCCTCACTCCCAAATTGCCCATTAGGCCATTACTTGACATAAATCACCATATGTAATGTTACGTTTGGTTTGAACAAGGCTATGACTAAGGCTTGAATTATTAAAGTAAGGGAATGGGATTTCAAAATTATAACTCATGAGCTCCCTTGGGCAAACCTAACATATAGAACATGCACTCCTTTCAAGTTTCAAAGTTAACTTCCTACCTAGCTTTGGAGACTGAGGAGAGAGAGTAGAAAACGAGAAGGTATCTCATGCGTCACGCGTATGAGACCTTTGTCTCACTGACAGGTGGGCCGCACAAGTAACTTTTTTTTCCTAGACTAATTTTTCTCTTGTAACTTCCCATTTACTTGAGGGTTTTAATTAGCTTAACAAGTAAAATCTTTTATCATAGAATAAAAGACCTTGGATTCGAACCCCACTCATATAAAAAATCAATTAGTGTTTTAGCCTAATAATAGAAGCAATCTTTGGCCTTGACAACCAAGAAAGAAGCAAGTTCAAGCAAAAGACCATGCCCATATGAAGTGAGCTATGCATTGTAGTTGCTGCAATCAGACATGTCATTTTAGAACAACATGTGCAACACAGTGGCGGCTCTAGAAATGTTTTTGAAGGTGGTCATTAAGAAACTTAAATTATACGAAATCTAATAAAAAGAGAACTTCGTATATTGACGACAAAAAAAAAAAAAAAAACACAAACATACACACGTGCAAACACATAAAATCTTACAATTTCCTTCTACGATTTTTTTTTTTTTTTAAATTTTGAAATCATTACATAATAGTCTCATTATCAATGTTGTAAGCTACATCCCTTTCAAAATTTTAGTTAATTAAAATTTTTCTTGGACTTTTTTTTGTAAGGACCTAATATATTGTTAAGAGTACTAAAGTTTAAGAATAAAGTTTGGCTACAAACTAAGTGTAACGCAAAGCTACAAATCTTACTAAACAAATTAACATTGCTACATATTTTGAAAATCTACTGTTGAATTGCATGTTCTCTATGTCTTAAAACACATGTCAAATTTCATGTCAATCAAATGTTATTTACTATTCAATTCATAAACTTATTTCTTATGTATAATTTTAGACTGCAAAAACTCGAAATTTAAACATTTAATTAGTAACATAGTTATTGATCTTTGATCTTCTTAAAATTTTGCAAATATAGAGGATATAAAAAGAAAATATAATTAAATGGTGGATTTGTCTAAATTCATATCCAATAAAAAAAAATTAAATAGAGTTGTAGCCTTTACTTACAGCCAAGTTTGTTTCCAAATTTTATCCAAAATTTAATTATGTTGGGCCTAAAAAAAATTTAGGATTGTCACAAAGTTTTTTTAAGGATAAAAAAATCATAAATTTTTAAAATTTATACATAATAATAATTATTTTTTTCAGGCCAAGGTGGTCCTGTGACCACCCTGGACTCTATGTAGAGCCGCCAGTGGCGCAACACCTATATAATTGTTGCTCTTTGACACTGGTATGTACCCTGTTCAAAAATAAATCTTAAATCCTTGAGTCCCTGATTCAATTACTTGATTATTCTTATATGAGTAGCATTTTACTGCCTAGATTTGTCATAACTATATATATGTGCATGTGTGTGCATGCACCTGCGTGAAATAATGTATGTCTATCACACTATCCCATATGTCATCGGGTGTATATATGTATGAAGATATATGTATGGACTATAACACTTCATTTAATCATAAAACACAATAACATGCATCAAAACCGAAACGAATTAATTAATTGAAGTTTGTTGGATATTAAAAGCTCAACTAGTGTGAAAACACTATTGCTTATTTAGACCCTCAATTCTTAATTACGACTTGATAAATCTTAATCTAAACACACTTGATGCAGAATATACGTGATTAGCAAATTATAATTAATCGAAACACTTAACAATTGCATGGATGAACAAATAAGTGCAATGCTAAAATGGAAGGGGCAGTGGGTAAAAGAATAGCAAACCCAAGATAACATGGTGATGTGTTATCAAAGAGGAAATCGAAGATCTCGGCGAAAAACCTCTCCGTGATCCTCCAAGTCAAAATGATCCACTAGTGAATAAGTTAGAGTATAAGGATACCACAAGATCCTCCAAACCTAATCTACCTAAAGAACTTGAGCCCTCCAAGCTCCAGCTACCAACGGACTTCTCGGAGTCTTGTCTTCACTAGTTATCCAAATCTCAGAATTCCACTCAATTGCACTGCCAAGCCTCACCAACTTTTTTTGGAAAATATCCAATGCTTCCCAAGCTCCAAAATACTCTCTACACTCTGAATAGGTGCGGGTTGTATTTGGGTGCAAATCTCCTCTCAAGGTATAACAATGAGAGAGGGGAAGGAGAAGAGAATACAAAGGAATTCTCACTTTAGGATGTGTAGCTCTCTCTAACAAGGTGGGTTTTGTAGAAACCTCTTTAAGATTTTCTTCTAAATAGCCTCTTTACAATTTTATGGATAACGAGGATATATATAGTATGGGTGAAGGATATAAGAGTCACACTTAAAATCATCCAGGCAGAGAGTTTCGCGGGTCACTCGTAGGTTAGCCAAGTTGCGAAGTGACTCACAAAATACAGTCTAACACTTGACTCTTCAGCTTCCAGCGTGTGCTTCTCATGTGACCTTTCACTGGTTGCCCACTCGCGAGTCAATTGCGAGTAAGTCGCGAACTTCACTGTCTTGAGCAATCTTCACCAACTTAATACTAAATCCATTACAATTAAATTCCACAAAATACAAGGAAATAAATTAATGAAATTACGACACTTTTTGTCATGGAATAAAGTCAACATAAATGTTATGTGAAAAGCCATAACTTAACAAATATATTTTGTTAGGTTCTAAGAAATTAGGAACTAATTTATTAGAACTTCAATATGTATATGTTGGCAAACCATGATCAAAACTTTTAGTCTAGATTTAGGCTGCTTAAAGTATGTGTATGTGTAAAATTGAAATCGAGTAACTGCAGAAATTACTATTCAATTTCTGCAAGGCTCAATCGATCGAAAATTAGACTCAATCAATCGAAGCTTGTGCAAATTGTTTTTTTGCAGAATTTTCCAACTCAACCCAAGCCCAGTTTAACGTGTAGGGTTTTATGTTTTACTCCAAGTATAAAAAGAAAAACCCTAGCCACGTTTTAAAGGTTGTTGATATGCTATGTGTGTGAATCTCTTGTGAGATCTAGAGGTGTTTGCCTTCATACACAGTTAGGGTTATCAAGATCAAGATTGATGTCAAGAGCTTGGTGATCGCTTCAGTTGCTGTTTCAAGAACTTAAAGAAAAACATAAGTGGGAGTACTTGTGGTTGCTGTGGATCAAGGAAGGAAGTAGTCCGTGGACTCGGAGCTGTTACGTGGTCGTGGTAGTAAGTTTTCTACTCAAGGTAGCAATAAGATGTTAGTGGTTTAAGTCGCTATTGTAAAACTTCAATTCTTTCATAGTGGATCTATTTTACCTTGAGGATAGTTAGGTTAAATCCTCTCCAGGTTTTTTACCGGTTTAGTTTTCCTAGGTTATCATATCGTTGTGTTCTTTATTTTCCGCATTATTTACTTGATATGATTTACTTGTGTTAACCTAGATTTGAATAATTTATCTAAGTAATCACTTAGCTAAATAACTAGGTTAAACAACTTGTGTTTTAAGGGGTCTAAAAATGTACATATTTCAACAATTTACTTTTGTGATTAAGAAAATATTAACAACATACAGATCTAATTATAAGAAATAATACAACAAGATGTGATAGGCAAAAATAATAAATAGATACTATATATATAAGAAGAAATTTGCAAAAGAATTAAAAACTCATAGACTAAATGCATGAAGCATGAATGATATAGATCAAGTCTTGTGTTTAACACAATCTCCTTAAAGCAAAATTCGTCCATCACACAATCTATGGTGCTTAGAGATTCACAGACGTCTATCTCCCAAGTTAATCTACAACACATAGAAGAAGCACTATAAGGTCCGTGCTCTGCGTACTGAACTATGTTTCTTTCTCTCTTTTTGAGAGAAATATTCTCTTTGGGAGAGCTTCTTAAAAAGTGATTTTTATGAATAAGAGACTAAGAATATATACGTTTGTGAATACACATATTGTTCAAGAATCATTGATGTGTACAGACTTATTGACTAAAAAATTAAAATAATAAAATATTATTATTTGGACAAGAAGGCCCAATCCATACATGCCAAAGCCCAACCCAACATCCAACATATGAGCATATAAACTCACATATTATCCATTTCCTTTCCTATGTGTGATTCAAGGATTTTCACTACTTTAATATAATATTTAAGTAGACATATTACTTTCTCAAAAAAAAAAAAAAAAAATAGACATATTAGAAGTCAATTTCTTATTCACTCCATGTTATGTTTCTAAAAAAGTTAACATAGCAAACGAATAATATTATATCTACTAAGTGTGCGTTTGGCTCCAAATTAAAAAGCCAGCTTATTTTACTATTTAGCTTATTTTTTTCTACCATTTATGGACCCTACTGCACTTTTTGATACTATTCATAAGTCTTACTATACTATTTTAGCAAACTTTAACATTTATCTACAGTACTTTCAGCAAAATCAGTAGATCCCAAACAGAACCTGACTATATAAAAAATGCGAATGGCCTTAGGAATATTATTTTGGTTTAGTAAATGTTAGGCAATACGCACAGTTTAATAGCAATTTTTTTTTTTTATGACGTCAAAACTCATCGTTTTTGAGAGAGAGAGGAAAAAAAAAAGAGACGAGACAGAAAGAAGCTATTCCCAAAGAGGAGCTATACAGGGACTCTGCTCACTAGCAAGTTGGCAAGTATTTCCAAGTAATTTACAAAGAAAAAATATATTCTCATGTAGAGAGCTGGTGATAGAGAGATGGGGCAAAAATTGGCAAATAACACCAATCCCCAGACAATATAGCAACATTTCTAAACTATATATTAAACTAGCATCTTGAGTTTAAGATACTCGGTTTACCTTTAACTCGAGCCTCAAAGGCTCGATTTTCGTGTTCTGATGTAGATGACGTAGTTTCTTTCTACATGGAATCCACCTGAAACTCGACCCTTAGAGGCTTGATTTTCGTATCGACCCGTGTTTTGATGTAGGTGACGTGGTTTTTTTATCCACCTAGAACTTTTTTTTTTGACGAAAGATAGATGTATATTAAAACTTCAAAATAAAGTGTACAATGGGCCCGGCCCACCAAACTTAAAAACCAACCGGGGATCTGAACCCAAAGAGAGAAAAATAAAGAAAAAATAAAGAAAAGGTGTACAATGGGCCACCTAAAGAGCAGGCAGCCCATGCATGAGCACATTCAACAATGTGCCATGCTTCTAGCCAGGCGCTGGTACTCATCCAGAAACGAGACTGCTCCCTTAAGAATAGCATGTGGCGGAGTTTGAGCTGCTTCAAACTGGACCCGGTTTCGTGCGTTCCAAATAGACCATGCCACCATTGCCCACGTCTTGAGATCCTTCTTACTTAATTTCTCCACCATGGTCCGGGCTAAGCTGAGGAAATCGTGAGCTGAGGATATACACTTCTGGAGCTTTCCGCGAACCAGTGCCCAGACATTTCGTGCTAAGGGGCACTGCCACAGGGTGTGGATAACAGTCTCGTCGTGCTCACCACACACTCCGCACTTAGGGTCCACGTGAACCTTCCTTCGACAGAGGTTTGCTCGGGTTGGTAGGATGTCTGAGCAAGCCCTCCACACAAAGTTACGCACCTTAGGAGGGATGGGTAGCTTCCACAGCCTATTCCATATCCTCTTGTCGTCCCCTGCTCCGGAGTGTTCTGCACTTGACCTCCGGTGAATCCGCAAGGCTACTTGGTACGCTGAACGCACTGAGAAAGTTCGAGACTTATTCTCATTCCACACCAACTTGTCTCGGCTGTCCAATCTCCCCAGCCGTGTCCCCAGCACTTCGTCCCTTGATGGAGGCAAGAACCAAGCGTTGACCTTTCCCCTGTCCCATTGTTTGGTGTGTGGGTCAATGAAGTCACCCACTTTTAGCGACGTGTCCACACCATCATGAAAAACCGGGGGATTAGAGAGCCACCTATGACTCTCAATGCCAGCCGTGCCTCCATCTCCAATGCTCCATTTTGACCCTTCCCTAATCACATCCCTTGCACTGAGAAGACTGCGCCAGACAAAAGAGGGATTGCTTCCCAATACTGCCTCCATGAAGGAACAAGAGGGGAAGTACCTAGCTTTGTACACCCTGTAAAACAAGGAGTGAGTCTCCTGAGTCAGCCGCCATGCCTGCTTGGCCAGCATTGCAAGATTGAAAGCATGAATGTCTCGAAACCCCACTCCACCTCTATCCTTCGGAGTGCACAACCTGCCCCAGTTGATCCAGTGTACCTTCCGTTCGTTCCGAGTCTGCCCCCACCAATATTTAGCCAAAATTGAGTTCATACCATCACACACCGCTCTAGGTATCTTGAATATACTCATGGAGTAGGTCAGGATAGCCTGAGCCACCGATTTGATTAGGACTTCCCTCCCAGCTTTCGAGATATTTTTCTCCTTCCATCCCATCACCCTCTTAGAGACTCTTTCCTGAAGCTCCCTGAAAGTGCTTACCTTAGACCTCCCCCCCACCATCGGTAGGCCGAGGTACTTCTCACAATTTGTCAATATTTGTGCACCAAACAAAGACCGTATGCCTTCTTGTACCTCACGACTAGTGTTTGGGCTAAAGAACAAGGTGGTTTTCTGCCGGTTGATAGCCTGCCCAGAAGCGGCTTCATATTGAGTGAGTAATCCAAGTAATCGGCGACCTTCTTCTATCTTGGCTTCACAGAAGAGTAAGGAGTCGTCGGCAAATAGAAGGTGTGATATACGTACACCTCCATGACAAGATAGAAGTCCCTTCACGTGATTGTTTATGGTTGCCCTCCTTAGCAGAGATGAGAGTCCCTCAGCACAAAATAAGAAGAGGTACGGTGACAACGGGTCGCCTTGCTTAATGCCTCTTGAGGGAGTAATATAACCACACGGCTCACCATTAACGATGACCGAATATGAGGCAGACCGCACTGTCGACATTGCAAGATCCACCCATTGCGCAGGGAAACCAAGGCTCAACATGATTTTTTCTAGGAAATTCCATTCCACCCTGTCATAAGCTTTGCTTATGTCAAGCTTGACTGCCATGTGCCCAACCTTACCCCGTCTTCTATTTCGCATCCTGTGTATCATTTCGAAGGCAACTGAAGTGTTATCCGTGATCAGCCTACCCGGAACAAAAGCGCTCTGGGAGTCGGAGATTACACAAGGTAGCGTGGACTTCACTCGATTTGCCAGGACTTTAGAGATTAGCCTTGATACAACATTCCCCAGGCTAATGGGTCGGTACTCCGTGATATTCTGTGGGTTACTCTTTTTGGGAATAAGAACTATGTGTGTAAAGTTCATTTTGTGCAAATACCTCCCTGAGTGCAAGACCGACAAAACTGCTTCCGTGACGTCATGACCCACAATGTGCCAAAACCTTTGGAAGAAGAAAGGAGACATGCCATCCGGGCCGGGTGCCTTGGAGGGGTGCATTTGGAAAAGGGCTGTGCGAACTTCCTCCGCTGTGTATGGCCGAACTAGGTTTCTGACCATTTCTCCAGTGACAACCCTATCCACAGAGGCTAGCACATCGTCCATGTTAAGGTTATTCGAGGCAGTGAACAATCCCTTATAATATTCCTCAGCTATGCCTGCTATCTCCCCTGTGGCCATACACTACCTCCCACGTGTATCATGCAGACCCTCAATAGTATTCTTACACCGCCTTTGGCTTGCACGTTGGTGGAAAAACTTAGTGTTCTTGTCACCAACCGGATGCCAGATGGATCAAGAGCGTTGATGCTAAAACACTTCTTCATGGTGCATTAGTTCATTTATCTCTTTTTTGACTCCATGTATCTTGTCCAAAATTTCCCCGTACCCTACTGTCATTAGCTCCTCCAACTCTCCTTGTTTAGCATTTATACGATCCCGAGTGTTACCGAAAGTGTTTCTGCTCCACACTACCAAGTCCATCCTACATCGTTTAATTTTCTCAAACAAGTGGAACATAGGGCTACTAGTAGGTTGGGTTTGAACCTACGAGGTAACCCGATCCACACACTTAGGGTGAGCCACCCACTTTTCTTCAAACCGTTGTATTTTCTTTCTGCAGCGGTGTCGTGTAAAAGTGGGCTCAGTGTTCAACAAAATGGGGTCGTGGTCTGAGTAGGCTGCTAATGTGTGAAACACTTTGGTCTGGGGGATCAATTTTATAAAATCAAAATTCCCTTCACACTATCATTCAGTCACACTCTCACCCCTCCACTCCCAGTCATTCACACTCACCACAGAGACACTTTCAATTCCTCACTCTGATTCTTCCTCTACACTCTCAATTCCTCGTCCTCCACCAAATTCCTCGTCCAAACAAGGATTCTTCTCCCTCAGTTCTTCCCCCTAAATCAAAACCTAAATCCACACACTCGCCCAAACACTCTGGCCACCCTGCCTCACTAAAACCCGCTACCCATAAGTCCTAGCTTCTGTATCACTGAAACCCACAATCTATAGAAGCTCGTGAAACACCAAGTAATCCATTTCTCTGTTAAATGGCTTTTTTTTTTTCTTTTTCTTTTTGTGTGTGTGTGTGTGGGTTTGATTTATTATTTTTACACTTTTTTGTGTTCGTGGGTTGAACTGTTGATATATGCTTAAATCATTGAATCGTGTATGTATTGAATCATGTATATATTGATATACGGATCCTCACTGTCCTAAAATTCACTATTAATAAAAAAGAATTAGGCAAATCAAATTTCTATCTTGTATTTTGTCAAAAAAAGGGAATAGGAGTATGTGAGTTGGATGGATCTTCTATCAAATTTCTATGCATTTTTCTGTGATATGCATTTCATTTCATTAATAGCTTGTAAGAGTTAAATTTGATTTGGTATGTAGTGTTCCTTTTGATTTAATGTTTAATTTTGAAATGATATCGTTTCATCAGTAATGAACGAAAGGACTAAAATGATTTCGTTGCTAAAGTTAATATATGCCTAGCTCTATATTGTTACATCTGACTTGTGTGTTTGTTAAACTACATTGAGTAATTTATGCATGTTAATCATGTAGTTTTTTCAAGTAAGACAGAACAATTAATATAACCAAAATGAGGCAACATATAATATAAAATATTTTTCTGATATTATCACATTCCCTTCTAATTTGAATTTTCTCAAACAATAATGCATCTAGAGTTGGATGTATTCCTCTAGAAAATTAGGCATCAAGGTGGGGTGATAGTTGAAGGAACTCAAAGAAATTAATCTCATAGAGAGTAAGATACAACAACAACAACAAAGTCTTAGTCTTAAAACTTTTGGAGTTAGCCATGGATCCTCAAAAGACTAATTGAAGTAGACCACATGTATTCTCCTGTTCCATTCTATCATATCCAAAATCATACTCATGGAAATTAAGATAATATTGATTAAAGTTTTTTCAAAAAGAAAAAATGAAAAACTGGGGGACATTTTATATTTTCTGTGTTGTTGTAGCTATTTTTGTATCAATGACTTTTTGGGGCTCTGTTTAGAGCTCCTTAGGGATTAGCAGGGTGACCCTTTTCGTATCTGTAGGCTGTAGTGAAAAGTTTTTGAATGGTTTCTAAGAGTAGGGAAGGAGGACCACTAGAAGATCTTGTTAAAATTTTCATGGTGACCCCAAACACTTGTACAATTTGCTGGTGATATCCTTTTTCCTATTTGATTGTGCTCTCTGCAACTGCGAATACTTTAGTGTAATTTTAAGCTTCAATGGAATTTATTAGATTATCCATCTGGTTATGGTTGGGGAAAGAGTTTGCTTGGACGATTGTCTAGAGTAGGCTAAGAGCATCAACGGAGGGTCTTATTATATTGCCCAGGGTGCTTCTAGTCACCCAATTACAACACATAAATTTTTGCTCTCTTTTATGCTATACACTATTGGCTGCATTTTATCTGCCTTGAATGCCCCATTTTCCAAGCTTCTATTATGACTTTTCTGAAAGTGGTTTTAGGTCTGCATGTTAATCTAGCTAGACTACAATGCTTTTATAAGTATTGTTGAGTAGGGGCTCTCCTATTTATATAAGGCTTCTTTTGGGGTCTCAATTTTAGCTCAATTCTTTGCAGAATTTAACCATTAAGTAAACACATGAACCTTTTTGGAAGGTGTCCTAGGGAAGTGTGCTAGGGATTGGTTAACTTTGGTGGTTGCCACACTATCAAGACATTATAAGAGATGTAGTCTGAACTGGGAAGGGGAAGGGAAAGAGTTGAAGAATTGGTAAAGTGAGATAACATTTCCATCTAGGACTTAATGTGTCCTTTGAGACCAGGCCAACATCGAATATAAATATTGATCTCTTAGGTAAGTATTGTGAAAATTTTAATAGATAGGACTCAAGTTATTTTAGCCTTCCTCTTCTCACCATTGTAGTGCTCGGCAAACATCTGAGATGAGTGTTTCTTGAAAAAGCGATTGAAGTGGTTAAGGAAGGGAAATTGGATGAGATTTTATGATATTCTTTTTCATGCATAGGAATTTGGAAATTTTCAATTTTGAATTTTATTTTATATGTTTAGAACCACTATGGACATGAATGTTTGGACCCTTTTTATATTAATAAGTTAATCGCTCATCTAATGTGTCTTGAACCCACAAGTCACTACCTCGTCCCTATCCTCCATTTTACTCTTTAAGAGAAGGGTGCTGTTAGAATATTATATGGGAGGTTGAAATCATGTAGTGTCTATTTTTTCAAAAGTCCCCATGATTCAAATGTTGAATATTTGTAGAATCTGTACAGGCATTGTCAGAGCTGTAAACAATTAATACCTTGCAAATCACTCATTTATCAAACTAACTACTTATCATTCTTGTGTAGTATGGCTGCTACGAATACTAAGAAGATTGAGGCTGCACAGCCTGGACCCATTGATGATTCGGTGTTGACTCTGCAAGCCCAACATCAGTCAGATGCTATTTGGAATGGACAGGTAAAACACAACACTAAAACCATTTGTTATGTTCTGAATTCTATCCTTCATATGGTACCCCATTTCATTCATAGAATGAAGACACACATTATGTAGTATAACTTTCTGCAGTATAACTTTATGTAAATTCTATATTAATCCACAATTCTGTCATGTACTTCTAAAATTTTACTGATACTTTCTTTGTAAACACATAAGAATAGAAGGCGCATTTCAAAAATGTAGTGGAATCTCAAAAATTCAACCGAGTAGATCCAAATACAACTCTCCATCACAAATAGGTGGCAAAAGAGAATTTCATTTGTTAATCAAAATTAGTTCCTTACCTTGATCAC
Source organism: Quercus aquifolioides (assembly GCA_019022515.1). Classification (NCBI taxonomy): domain Eukaryota; kingdom Viridiplantae; phylum Streptophyta; class Magnoliopsida; order Fagales; family Fagaceae; genus Quercus; species Quercus aquifolioides. The sequence continues at coordinate 38,747,769 of CM032330.1, forward strand.
AATTAAATATGCATAATATATGTAATAGAGTTAAAACTCTTCAATAAAATAAAAATGACCTCTCACAAAATTCTTCATAGTTTTTTTTTTTTTTTTTTGGGCGAGCTTGAAAAAAAAAAAAAAAAAAAATATATATATATATATATATATATATATATACACACACATATAGACTAATGTGATGCATGCATTAAAATCAGATGGTCAATGATTTATTGGACCACATGTGAGCTCAACAAAGTCAAATAAATCCACTTACCAACTATGTTAATCAATAAATATCCATTGAACCATACTAAATTTAGATGGTCAACGATTCACTCAACCACTCGTGGTTAGCTAGGTTCGACTAAACCGGACCAAATAACCTTACGGAGGTCGACCATACTGGGCAAAATTTTCAAATGAGTTTACAAAAGATCAATCACAAAATAGTAGTAAGATTCTTTTGCTTGTTCTTTTCTCTCTCTTTTATTTTTAGAAGAAGTTTTTGAATAACCAATCTAATCCAATACAAAATTTCAAGAGTAAAGCACACCCACTTAATACTAGTATATAAGAACATAAAAGTATATCAATTAACATCCCCCCCCCCCCCCCCCCCCCCCTTTTTTTTTTTTTAATAAGTTATGCATACATAGTTACAAGGACATAAATATCAAATCCCAACAAATTTGACCTAACAAATCATCATATGATGGAATCTCACCTACACTTCTCATCAAGTCCCCAAAAGAACACTATCTTCCAATAAACAATAACTAGAACTGTAATCTCTAGTGCACAAACTTTATTCCAAATCAAAACCTAATATAGAGTCTGCAATATCATGACTTAAGCTTTAATACCATAAAATTGTCACGACCCAAACCTAACCATGAGCTAGGCATGTGACAATGGCTGCACACTTATAAAGTTTACACCCTACAAGTATGCAAGGTCTTCTTAGCATCTAAAAATTATCCTCAAAGAAAATTTCATCAATAAATCTAAAAATTTCCTCAATAATGCAATTGTCAAAAGAAGTACCAATAAAAACAACAATCCACACATGATTACCATTAAACATAAGATATACTTAATTATTACAAGATCATCTTATTTCAAAAATTCCTAATCTCCTTTCATGCGTACACACTCATAAAAACTCCTAAAACTTGCTATTTTTTATAATCTAAAATTTGAGAAGAAAAGGAGGGGTGAGTTGACAACTCAAAAAGTAACCAAATACTAAAACTAGTTGAAACAAGTATATAGATTGACAAAATAATATAGATTTATGAAATCAAAATTTTTCACATATATCAAAAGTTATAATATACCATGGGTTTTCAAAAATAAACTAAAGAAGTTTCATAGTCTTAAAATAATTCATAAATTCAAACATATTCACATTCTCAACAATCTTATATATATATATATATGGTCACGCTATATCCCCGTGACTAGGAATCAGATTTAGAAGAAACTAGTTTTGTGCTAATGTATATCCCCCATTAGCTGGGTCCAGAAACACGATAAGCTCATGATGCCCCAGATTGAACTAGTTTTGATACCAATGAATAACCTCCATCGGCTAAGTATTAGAGTCAAAATATAGTCATATAGTCCAAAATCATATATATCAAATTAGAGTTCAAGTAAAAATAAATCTCATTCAAATATATATATATATATATATATATATATATATGCGTGTGTGTGTGTGTAATCATATATTCAGAAATAAAATATATTTGTGATAATTCTTTATTCTTTACTTAAATCAATAGTACAATTGAAATAAAAATGTAACAATTATAAACAATATTCAATAGTTAAAATACAGTAGTATAAGAAAAATAAAACCAATTAGGATAAGGTTACTTACCTCAACTAGCACACCACAAAGGAACTTCTTTCTGACACTTTCTCTAAAAATCCTTAAATATCACCTAAAACAATTTTTCAAATAAAGTATACTCAATAATAATAATAATAATTAAAAAAAAAAAAACTTATAATAGTACCCGATAAAAAGAAAAAACTACTAAAAATAACCAATAATTTTCCACTATTATCTCACACCAAAAACAAACTTACTTGTTCATAACATATATTTCCTTTACTTTCTGCCACTACTAGTTCGCTGGGGATAAGACCAATAGATTACATATAAGATCAAAAGTCACTTTGTAAAAGAAGAGCACCACCTGGACTCATCTTCATGTATACGAATTCACCTTTCTATGTTTGCTTTTATTTTATTTTATTTCTTTTGTGATAGCTTGTCAGAAGTCAAAGCCTAGACTACTAGACTTTTTGTTTTCATCAAGTCCAATACTTCGGGCACTATTTATTAAAAAAAATCTGGGCCAAATCAGCCATTTATCACTTATCACGGAAATTATTAGTGGTAAGGATGAGCTTTAGTCTTTGATATAAGATAGGCCACAAAAACTCATCCTTACCTCTACTGGAATATTCTGAGTAATTTGCTCTCTCAAAATATCTATAATTATATGCTAACTTAAGTAACTTATATATGGCTAAGGTTTCGACCTTATTTTTTGAAAGCTCTCTTAATAATATTAATTATAAAATTGATCATACAAAAAGATTTACTTAAATACTCCACATTTTTAAGTCTCTTTTTTCTTTTTTTTCTTTTTCTGGGTATAACACAAAGGCTTTTAAAAGAAAAAGGTTTAGGTTCCAAAAATCCCATAACTTTAAAGAAAAATAAATATTCCTTTTATAACTTTGCTTATTCAAAAGATTTCTTTTATCATATTTTTGAAAAGAAATTCAACAAGGTAAAAGAAAACATTTTTTTTAAAAGAAAGAAAAGATATTTTTTTTAAAAAGAATAACACACCTTATTTTCGGATAAAAAAGAAAAAGAAAAATATATGAATTTTTTGAAAGAAAATTTTTAAAGGGAAAGAAAAGATATTTTTTTGAAGAGAACATTTAAAAAAAAAATAAAGAGGGGAAGTTTAAAGAAGGATTTGAAAAAGAAAAGGGTTTCATTTTGAAAAACACTTTTGAAAAGGAAAGAAAATTCTTTTCTCTTTGAAAAACCACTTCCTTGGAAAAGTATACTTTTACCAAAACTATTAATCTATGGCAACCTTATTAATGAGAAAAAGTAAAGAGCAACAATAGTATATAAGTGTTATCAGTTTGCAAGAAAATAAAGGAAAGTAAATAAAATTTCTAGAAAATAAAATGACAAGGGAATGTAAAGAACTCAAATTTAAATGACAATAAAAGTAAATAGCTTGAATTTAAATGACAATAAAAGTAAAGAGCTTGAATTTAAATGACAATAAAAGTAAGGTCATTAAAAATGTTTTTTTAGAGATCCATCTTAAATAAGTTTTAATCTATTTCAAGCCTTATGGGTTCTTTGTCAAAAAGAGATGGGAGCTCCAAGCCATCAACCGTCCTTAAGACAACATTCCTATATTGTGTTTTACTTAAGGTTTAAAGCTCATTCAAAAGGGATAGATAGAAAATCTTTTTCTTAGGTGATGAGATAGTAATATATATATATATATATATATATTTATATAAGGAGAAGGAGAAGAACATTAAATAAAAGGGAACAATAATAAGATGAATATATGAACAAGAATCTAAATGGTTCCTAGATGCCTAGAAGAAATGAGACTTCTTCCCTAAAAGGGTACTTCTCATATTAGGTCTAGGTAAATGTTCAATACCCAAGTAGGAACTTAGCACAATATCACAATCAACAACACATTATATAAGCATAAATAGATAGAGAAATAGATATACAAAATCATAACAACAAAATGCTAGGAATTTAAAGCAATAAAGAGAAGGGGAAGAACATTAAATAAAAGGGAACAATAATAAGATGAATATATGAACAAGAATCTAAATGGTTCCTAGATGCCAAGAAGAAATGAGACTTCTTCCCGAAAAGGGTACTTCTCATATTAGGTCTAGGTAAATGTTCAATACCCAAGTAGGAACTTAGCACAATATCACAATCAACAACACATTATATAAGCATAAATAGATAGAGAAATAGATATACAAAATCACAACAACAAAATGCTAGGAATTTAAAGCAATAAAGTATCGAGATAACAAGCAAATAAATGGAATTTCATATATATAATATGAATGATTTATTCATAGGAAAAAATAGAGAGGGGTGGGATGGGTGTAGTTATTAAGAAACTACCCCATCCCCACATCTCGCCCATAAAGATTACAATAAAGATGAGAGGGGCTGAATTTTTGTGAAGGGTTTTCTAAAGAGAGTAGAGAGAAATTTTTTCATAATTTTCTAGGGATTTTTTTTTTTTCTAGTATTTTTCTCCCTAATTTTTCTATTTTTTTTCTCCCAATTTTACACCTTAGTTGTCTATTTCGTCTTTTTGCCAGTTGTGGGTTCCTTTTTGTTTTTACAGTACCCAAGCCCCAAATAAAATAAGGATCTTGGGTTTTATACTTGTTTTTGGTGGACTAGGCTTGGTTCACCGCAGTTATGTTAAGCTGATTACGAAGCAAGTTGTGCACAAAGACATAGGCCCTACAACACATACACATCCATACATACAAATATATATATATATATATATATATATATATGTATTGTATAGTAAAGAACAACAAAGGGATAGTAAAGGCAAGTAAAAAGTGTTAGAGATCCTCAGAATGATGAATAATATTTCATTATTTCTTGTTCTTTTTAGTACATTAGGTCCTTTCTCCACTGGGATATGTTACAAGGTCCAAATAAGTTCAAAAGTCACAGGCTGAGATAACTCTTTTAGGCTTCGATAACTCTTTTAGGCTTCTAAGACTTGTGAGGTTTGAATTCCTTTGAATCCAAGTGTATCCTCTAGTGTCTGTCTTAGGATCGCTCACAGAGTTTTCCCTCTTTTCTCCCCTTTTGAATTTTAAATGAGTTTTTCAAATGATTTTTTCTCTCTGATTCACTATTGCTAAATGGTTTTTTACTGTTGACTCCCTCTCTTTTTATAGTGCTCTCCTAGGGTTTTTGGTCCTCCATTTGTTGTCCTGGGTACCAGAACCAATGTTATGTCAGCAACATTGGTGACTAGTCCCTTCCTTATTTTCTCATTATTTTACCCTTTTGAGGTTTCCCCCCCAAAAGTCCCTAGTTGACCTTCCTCTTTTGGGAGGTCCTAAGGGCTGACTTTTAATTCTCTTTTTCCAAAGCTTCTAGATGCTACTTTTCAGACCCACTTTTGGCTGTTTTACCTTTTGTCATTTCCTCTAAATGGGCAGATTCCCTTCTGTCAGGCTGAAAGATCCCCAACCCCCTTCCTTCATGGTCCATCTCTCTGCGTTCCTTGAGGTACCAGACTTCTTTTCATGAAGTGCTAATTCCTAAGCCATTTGCCTTTTTCTACATCATAGGTTGGCCGATTGGACATATCGACCCTTGTTCTTTGCGTTCATGGGCATGCTCCCTTGAGCTGTCTCAATCCCAGCTGGTCTTATGCTATATGACCCAAGGATCTCAGGTTTCTGGGAATCCCCAAGTATCCTGGTTCAGCTTTCTTTCTGAGTTTCCCAACAATTTTCTCTTATAAGGGTTGGGCTGAACTTCCTTTTTTCTTTGTTTCATAAGGCCCAAAGCTGACCCATTCATGGGCTTGGGCCCTTTCCTACTTATTTTAAGTTGTCCTTAATTGGCGAGTTTGGGCCTTACCCCTTCCTTGAAAGCCCAAATGGTTCTAAAATTTCAATTTTGTATTGTTTTGGACCTTGATACAATATTGTGATATTTTGGACCTCAACACCAGTTTCTAGTCTGATCTTCATGCGACTGTTTGGAGACATTTCCTACTCCATTTTCTTTCAAACTTTATATCCCTAGAAATCTCTAGATGTTTAGTTTTCATAGGTTTTGACTTTGCAAGATTTGGAGCTACAGTCGTAAAGATATCGAACCCAGAAGGGAAAAGACGCAGTGTAGGAAATTCTATAATGTTTTTCCTTAAAAAATTTATTGCTTCCCATCCGTGGTAGATATCATCAAGCCCTTTATGTGAGAGATATTTGAGACCTTATACTTCAAGCTAGCTTAGCTGGATCACTCCAGTTCTAGCCTAATCGGTATAGTTTTTTGCACAAAGTTAGCTCAAAAACAGCCTATTTAACCTAAAAAAAAGTGAAATTTTTAGTTAGGGTTTGGTATTTTGTGGATATCTCATATGTTTTAACTCCAATTTTGGCCCATGAACTATCGTTTCGAAATGAAAAATATGACCTATAAGATGGTCCAAAATTCAACTTGATTAGACAATTAGATCAAAAAGTCAATTTTTTTACCATACCCAGTTAGGGTTTTTGGTCTTAATTGCTATCAAAGGGGTTTTGAATGTTATGACCCTTTGATCCACTATTTGATCATGTTGCATTTATTTGTTACCATTTTTTGGCCTTGAAAATTGTAATATGCACCTTTTTTGAATTTTTTTTTTATTTTTTATTTTTTTTGGCATTTGTTTTGACTCCTGAATCAGGGCCAGACAAAATACGGTATTGACAGCAATGACCATGAAATAAAGTGAATATATTTCAATTTCATTCCTCCATTGGTTTTAATTTACTGTTGTATGGTGTGATGACATGATTTAATGTTAGGATGTAGGAATTAAGACTACACAAGCCAAATTCAAAAAGAGAGAGAAAGAGAAGAGTAGCTCATTGTGGCCACTGATACTACCGCCAGGGTTCACGAGGTGAGCCAATGGTCTAACTGGGTTCAATCTGAGCCAAGGGGTTTGGGTTCATTGGGTTTGGGTTAGGGAGAGTTCTTTGTGGTCTTAATTTGTTTTTAGATTTTAGGATTTGGCCTGAAACTGTGTCGTTTAGGCTAGAGGTTTTTGTTTTAATTTTAGGCTTGAAACAACGTAGTTTTAATGCATGCCAGCTCTTCACTTGGTCATCACTAAAACGACGTAGTTTTTGGGCTGATTTGGCAAAAATAAACACATCAGCATGATGATGTGTTACTTAACAGCAAAAATGAACCGTGGGAAGGTGAATTGCTAACAAAACCAAACTTTAGGGTGAAAAATCAAGTTTTTGAAACTTTAGATGTAAAATCCAGTCAACTCCAAACTTTAGGGGTGTAATTTGTAATTTACACTTAAAATTATACATAAAATATGAATTTATAAATTGGATAGTAAATAATATTTTATTAACACAAAGTTTAGTGTGTGTATTAAGAAGAAAATGTAGAATATTAATTTAATAAAAATTTATTTAGTGGTATAACATTGCAAATAATTACATCAAATATAACTTTAACCCATTACCTAATAAATTTTTATTGGATTAACAGTTTCAAAATTTCTATGTTTGATTATATATTCTCTATATTCTTAATACACATCCAATTTATACTAATTGAATGTTGTTTACTATTCAATCCATAAACTCATTCGTTATATATAGTAACTTGAAATTTGTGTAGTTGATTGATGACATAATTATTAATTTTTAATCATCTTGAAATTTTGTAAGTATGGGGATTATGAGAAGAAAATATAATTTAATGGTGGGTGTTTCAAAATTCACATTCAATAAAAAGAAATTGACGAGTGTAACATTTCTTAAATTTACATTTGGTATAATTTGAAATTAACTTTAAAAGGGCATAACAGAGGTGATTAATAGAAAACCTTACACCTAATTGTTTTCGAAAATTAGATTCTCTTACTCAAGCACGCAACCTATTACTTTTGGTGGAAGGAAAATCAATTTTATATACAAGGGAATACACATGGTTTTATTTATTATTATTTGTCTTAACTAATACTACCGAAATACATGTTATTAATCAACTGAGTTCTTTTTTTTTTTTTTTTCTTTTTTTTTTTTTTAGAGTTTTAACATATGGCGTCCGCTGCTGATGATAGCTATTTATCATCAGACCAATACACTAATCAATTTTTTGGTATATGCGGTAATTGAACCCCAGATCTCTTATACAACCATTAGAGACTTTACCAGTTGAGCTAACTGAAACCCACAACTGAGTTCTTTTAAGACCACAATGATTGTGTCACAATTTTTTAAACAACTTTGATATAACGGATTGTAAGTGATTATATATTACTTTTATATATGCCCATCATATGGCTTATATGAGTTGTTGCGCACACATTATCTAATCAACCGTATGCATTAGGTAGCGGAAGTGCCAGTAGAGTGGACTTGACAATCTACATTGGGGAGTGTTGGTCCAATTTCTTTACATGCTAGCCCAAGCAGAGGAAAAAGAAAAACAAAAAAGGAAATAGAGTTTTATATTTATTTATTTTTATATAAGATAGAAATTCTGCTCTAACCTAATTTAAGTAGGTATGTGTATGAAAGTCCCTTCTAGAGTCTTAAATAGTAAAATTATCATCTACACCCTACAAGCACTTATACTTATAAAGTAACTGTAATAAATAAATTAAAATAAAAGGGGGGGGGGGGGCACAATGGTAGGAAATAGAATTTTGAACATTGAAAAGGCTTGTAGTCAGCATCATTAGCCAACGAGACAATCAGGCAAATGCAATGCAAATGAGCAACCGTATTTAGAGCAACCACATCGGTGGTTGCAAAAATGTATAAAATGTAAAAAATGCTCAATTTTGCACATTTTAACCCAAAAAACACTCACATTAGTGTTTGTAAAAATGTGCAAATATATACCACGGTCTTGCAAATAAACAGTAATCGTGCATATATACATGGTTACTGTTCATTGTGCAAATGAATTTTTTTATTTATTTTTCTCTCTCCTCTACAACAACCAGCAGCTTTCCCAACGTCTACAACAACCCAGCGCGGTAGAATAAGAAGAATGAAGCAGAAAATAACCACCCAACCACCAAACCCATCACCACCACCAAACACTGCAACCTAGCATAGAAAATTAATCCAAAATCAACAGAAAATTAATCCAAAATCAATGGAAAAGCAATTAGAAAACCTAACTCAAAATCAAGACAAACCCACTGAAAAACCCAAATCGAAATTTTGCCTTCTCCGCCCAAAATCACTGCCCTTAATCAAACCTAACCCAAAATCATCATCTATAATAAATCATAAACCTCAAATTGTAAAAGAAGAAGAGGAAAGAAAAAGATTCTAAAAAAAAAAAAAGAAGGAGAAGAAAGAGAGGCAGAGATAGAGATAAGGACCGAGGAAGGGAGTGTATTATGACTCAGAAAAAAGAAAGGGGTGTTAGGTGGGAGTAGGTGGAAAATAATAGAAAAATGGAGGAGAAATATTATTTTAATAAAAAAATGTGTATAATAGATAAATTGATGTGCGTATTTTGTAAAAGTGATGATGTAAAATAGAAAAAGTAAGTTTTTTGTGTAAAATAGACAGAATCTTTTAGATAAACTGATGTAGTTGCTCTTATTCAGTAAGAGTAAAAATGTCATTTTGTTTTTTGGCCTATCTAAATTCCAGACATGTCAACGTTTAATAGGGAAAGACGGAAACATTAGTTACACAAGTAACACTGGAGCACAATCTACCCCAAAAAAAAAAAAAATATTGATGAATGGGAATGGGGGCCCAGTAAAAAGAGAATAAGTTGTGAACGGTGGACTGTGAGAGGAAAAAACCAAGTTGGATTGAAATGGAGAATGGGGCAGGCGCAGGGGCAGTGCCCAGAGTGGGAGTATGCGTATTTTTGGTAAAGGGAAAAGCAGTCCTGTTGGGGCGTCGTCGATCCTCCATTGGTCACTCCACGTTTGCTCTCCCTGGCGGCCATCTTGAGTTTGGTATTGTTTTCCCTATTATCTTTTGCAATTTTTAGGAGCTTTTCTCTCCTTATTAAATTTGGGTAGTTTGATTTTTCTTTGATCTCAATTATATAAATCGTACGCACTTTCTGAGTTTGTTTTATTTTTTGGATTTACTGTCTTACTTTTTCATTCATTCCACTTTAAGATTTATGTTTTGTTCAATAATATTATGCATTTATGAACTACTTACTGAGAGAAAATAAATGGGGCAGTTTGATCGTTAATTTATGTACTAGACTTCCCTTTCATGTAGAGTAGAGTAACTCTATCTGTAAGTCTGCAAATGAAACCCATACCATGTGAGAGTGAGAACTGAGAAAGGTATCTGCCATGGTATATGATTTATTGTTTTGTGTTGCACAGCCACAGGGACACGGACTCAGAAATATTTTTGTAGGGTCTAATTTCTGGGACCAAAAAATGAATGTTTATATTCCATAAAAATAAAATAAAAAAGAATGTATATATACACACAAGCCGTTGTATATACACAAGAAATACTAAACTAAAATTACATAAAATTTCTTAATTCAATTTTTTTTTTTTAATATCATATGATCTGTTTAGATTCTTTTTTTTTTTTTTTTTTTTCTTATAAAACTAAATTAGTCAGATATTATTATTTTGAGTAATTAAAAAAAATCTATTATAAGTTTTATATTAAAAAAAAAAATGTAAATCTAAATTGAACATTTATAATAGCAATTTTAAGAAAGATGACCTTAAAGAGTCGAAGGAAAAAAATGGATTCACACGGCATCTTACATGGATCGGATGAGATTTGATGAATTGATAGTGAACAAAATAAGAGCATGCGTAATGTTTAGATCTACAATTAGTCACATATATAAGATTTATTATACTTTGTATGTGTTTTGAAGAATTTCAAGACACTTTACAACAACAAAATATGGAAAATGGAATGGTGACATTATTTAAAAGATGTTTTGTTGCAGGGGAGAGTTTTGAGGAATGTGGTAGTAGAGAGGTGAAGGAGGAAACTGGATTGGACATAGCTCAAGTAGAGTTATTAACTGTCACAAACAACGTCTTTCTAGAGGAGCCAAAACCATCCCATTATGTCACTGTCTTCATGCGTGCTGTCTTGGAAGATCCTCAGCAAGTTCCCCAAAATCTTGAGCCACACAAATGTGATGGATGGGATTGGTATGACTGGGATAACCTTCCTAAACCGCTCTTTTGGCCATTAGAGAAAATGGTGCAAGATGGCTTTGATCCCTTCCCAATTGGTTAGATTAGAATTCATTCGGATATTATTATGTTTGCTAATCCTACTCTCTCTTTCTCTCTCTCTCTCTATTGATGAGAAAGAATAATCACTTATGTAATATTTTTAGGTGTTGGACCAATCAGAAAGTTAAGGCTTTCAATCTTATCATGAATTTGGTTTAAAATGTTTTTCCTTTTCTCCTTTTCATTAATCATGCCCTTCTTTTTTCCTCTTAGGCCAATGATTGTGATTTTTCTTTATTACTTTGTTGGCAATGACTTATTTGGTTTTTCTTGATTGCTTTTTTCTAAGAGTAGGTTAAAGTATACTTGCACTTCAAAAAAGTTGTAAAAATTAAAACAAAATAAATTAAAAGCTAAAAGAAAAAGCTTGTGGTAAAGGGACACTTCATTTATTAGGAATCATTGCAAATTCTATTATTATTATTATTATTGTGGGGAGTGGAAGAGTCCTCATCTAGGCTTAAAGCCGAAATACCTATTGGGCCCCGTGGAATGGATTGGGCCAGACACATATGCTCATAGAAGGGCCCAATAGCTTATAAGATCTAGTGGAAGGGAATAAAGTTGTCTCGAGCATTCGGGAGGAGATAGGAATCCTTGCAGATCATTCTCGTGAGGCAGGTAGTAAGCTAAATGGAGCCAAGTTTTATTTGAGGAGATGTGCACGAATGATCTACGTCTTACTTCTAGATGGTATATAGAATCTCGGGAATCTTTCAGAATATGTAAGAAGGGTAATGATCTTCACTTCCGCATTAATGAAGGGACTTCCACCTAGCCTCTGCCGCATTGAATGCTTATGAGACAACTTGAATAGTACAAACACCCCCAAAAGTCAAAATTCCAAGATAAGGAAAGGGAGGAAACCAATAAATAAATAAAAAAGGAAAATATCCTTGAAAACTCGGCTAATTGTAGGAATAAGAGCAAAAGATGTGCCTATATAAAGGAGGAAGCAGGCAAAAAGAAGGGGGTTGAAAAACAAAGATTAGAAACAAGTAACAGAGAGAGAGAGAGAGAGAGAGACCCAACTGATATAGTGTAACACCGTGGGAAATAGAATTTTTCCTCTTGTAATACATAAGTTCATTTGAAATATATGGTATTTATGAAATCAATTGCTTGAGTTTCACACTATGGAGTGTTTTTTCCCTATTTTTCTTTTATATAAATAAATTGTGTCAATCAATTAAACTCCACCTCGTGGATCCATTCGGTATCGTTAGGCTAGTTGGTTTTTGACACCCACAATTGGCACCGTCAGTGGGAATATTCTACCAAGCAGTAGGCTCAAGAGTTGATTTTCTTTTTAATCATGGTGAATTGATCCCAGAGTGGGCCTACCCATCTATCTTGTCCAAGCATTTCCGAAGAATTTGTCCATGTAGATCGACGCTTGTGATATAAAGTTCATAAAAAGACTCAAAGACAACCTGACCCACACCTGCAGGAAGAAAGGCCAGCCACCAATACAGTAGGCCCTTCTTACTCTAGTAGGGATAGGGAGGTGAAAAGATTGAAGGAGCAAGTAGTGATGTTGCAAGAGGAAGCTGAAAGAAACGAGGAGCTTCTTCGGAGGAAGGATAAAGAGCATCTTTATAAAAGGGGACCGAGTCCCGTGCAAAGTCACTCCCGAGGAGATGAGTGCAGTGTTGGAGAGTGGCACAGGAAACGAGATAAAAGGCAACTCCCTCCCCATAGGGATAGGAAGCAATCTCCTCACAGGGAAAGGATGGTCTCTCCCACACCCCCCCCCCCCCCCCCCCTACAGGAGGAATAGAAGGGAAGATCGAGATAAGGAGAAGTCTAAATGGCCAATCTTTCAATGCTCAATGTTTCCTAATCCCCGAGATCCCGTTACACCTCAAGCCTCTGGTGCTGGCAAAGCCTTGTAGCAGATATCTGAATCCTTGTTTTCAGAAGAAATTGAAAGGACAGATCTGCCGCGCAGATTCACGAGGTTGACCTTCACGATATATAACACTAAGACCGATCCTGTGGAGCATGTCAACCATTACAATCAAAGCATGGTCATATACTCTAGGAACGAAGCTCTGATGGGTAAGATATGCACTTCCAGTTTGGGACCAACCGCAATGAGATAGTATGATGGATTGGAAAAAGGATCCATCCAAGGGTATGATAAGTTAATTAGAGCGTTTAGGGCACGATTCGTAACATGTAATAGAACCTCGAAGCCATTTGACTCACTCCTTATTATGTCTATGAAGGATGGGGAAACCCTTAGGGCCTACTCAGATTGTTATTAGGAGTTATATAATGAGATTGGTGGAGATAACAGAGGGATTGCGGCTAGCACATTCAAAGTGGGGCTCCCTATTGACTCTGACCTAAGAGCCTCATTAGCCTTGAAGCCAGTCACAGATATGAATAAGTTAATGGAGTGGGTAGAGGAATACAAGAGATTAGAAGATGACCAGTTGTAGGATAAAGCTAAAGTTAAAGTACCTGCTACAGAGAAGAAAGAGGTTAAAACAAATCTAGCTCCCCGACCCCGAAGAGACTTTTTCCCCCAAGTTTAGAAACCAAGATTTGAGATAGTTAGCTCGCTATACAAGGAGCCCATCTATTGAATTGTAGAGAAGATAAAGAATGAGCCTTATTTTCGTTGGCCGAACAAGTTGAGTGGGGATTTTATAAAAAGGAACCAAAGCCTTTACTGTTCATATCATCGAGACTGAGGGCACACAACCGAGGATTGCCGAACCCTAAAGGATCATTTGAACCAGCTCGAGAAGGCAGGGTACTTGAAAGAATTCATGGTACGGGAAAATCCTCGACCTCAAGATCCTAAAGGGGGGAGCACCTCAAGAACTTTGGTTCTATCACGGGGGACCATAAGGGTGATACATGCGGCCAAGAAACGGGTTGAGAAGGCACAAACTTCATCCCGGATCATGGTCGTAGCTTTAGTTTCAGATCCAGAAGCGAGTTTTCCCACCCTTAAAAAGGGACGATGGGAAGATGAAAGCATTGGTTTTACGGGGAAGGACCTGGAAGGTACTGTTCAGCCCCATGAAGATGCACTAGTGGTGACACTGGCTTTGATGTTAGAAGAGTTATGATAGATTAAGGAAGTGGGGTGGAAATAATGTATCCTGATCTATATAAAGGATTACGCCTTACCTCTGATGACTTAACCAAGTATGCCAGTCCCTTGGTAGCCTTTGATGGAACCATAGTCACACCAGCAGGACAAGTGACACTACCCAAAGAGGTTGGAGGAAGGAAAAAGCTAATTGACTTTATAGTGGTACATTCTTATTCCCCTTATACAGCAATTCTCGAACGCCCTTGGATTCATTCCATGGGTGCAGTACCCTTATCTTTGCATCAGAAAGTAAAATCCCCAACCGAGCGAGGCATTGCCAAGATCCACGAAGATCAAAGTATGGCATGGATGTGCTAGATAACCGTCATGGGGAACAAACAAAAGGACGAGGTTGAATTAGTGAATCCATTATAGTATTTATAGTCTCCACCCAAGGACATATGTGAATGATTGAAAAAGATACTCATTAACCTCGAAGACAAGTACTTCCAAGTAGGAGAGAGCCTCTCGATCTTAGAGAAAGTGGAACTAATATTGTTTTTAATAAATAATTTGGACATGTTCGCATGGAGCCCGTATGAGGTGCTGGGAGTAGATCCGGAGTTCATCTATCATCGACTTAATGTCGACCCCCAATGCCCCCCGAAGAAACAGAGACCTCGCAGGTCCTCTGATGTCCATGCTGGAGCAGTGAAAGAAGAAGTGGATAGGCTTAAAGAAGTTGGGGCAATCAAAAAGGTCTACTATCCCGAATGGCTAGCCAACGTAGTAGTGAAAAAGAAGAATAGGAAGTGGCGAGTATGTGTAGACTTCACGGATCAAAACAAAGCATGCCTAAAAGACCCTTTCCCAGTACCTAAGATAGATCAGCTTGTTGATGCGACCTTTGGACACCCTAGAATGAGTTTTCTTGATACTTTTCAAGGATACCATTAGATAGTCTTGGCTCCTGAGAACCAAGAGAAAACCTCCTTTATTACCCCTACAAGTAATTTCCATTACAAAGTCATGCCATTTGGGTTGGAAAATGTAGGGTCCACATATCAAAGAATGATTACCAAAATGTTCAAGAAGCAACTGCGAAGGAATATGGAGGCTTATATAGATGATATGGTGGTGAAGAGTAAGGTTGTAGAGGATCACCTTTTCGACCTCGCTGAAACCTTCGAGACTCTACGGAAGCACCGATTGAAGTTGAATGCCTCTAAATGTGCCTTTGGAGTCAGCTCGGGAAAGTTGCTTGGTTATTTAGTTACTCATCGAGGGATTGAGGTTAACCCGGGCGAGATTGTAGCATTGCAAAACCTAAAGTCCTCAAGGAATCTGTGGACATGATGTAGTCGCCACCTAGATTAGGTCTAGGAATTGTATTGGGCCTTTTGAGCCAATTACTTACACACATGGGTCCACATACCAAATTATGGGTCCGAAGTTTGGGTACAGCTCAGGAAGGTGTTAGGCACCTAAGACTGCTCGGCTTGTGGGCCAACCTCCATTATGTGTTACTAGGCCATATTTAATTAAAGAGTTTATTGAGAGAACCCTGATCCTTATCCTAAACATACATGATGCACTTAAGGAAATAACACACATAACATACTAGAAACATATCACAATATAAAAGGAAACAAATCAAACACAAACAAACAAAACAAAATAAACATGTCAAGTTAACAATTAAATAAAACACACAAGGAAAGAAAATCAAATAAACTAAACATGGCAAAAAATACTCAAACAACATGGAAAATAATAAGACACCAATAATTAAATATCACACCACAATATAAAAGGAAACAAATAAAACACAAGTCAAACATATTATACTAAAAAGGAAGAAGATAACAATTAAAACATACACATAAGGAAATGTTATAAAATAAACTAAACATGGCAAAAGATTCAAACAAACATGGAAAGCAATTAAACCTATATAATTAACTTAAAACAAAGTCAAATAGAATCAAATAACATATGGAAAATGATCAAAAATAAGAAAAACGAGACTTTACCTTAATCTGAATTCAGGATGCGTGCGCATACTCAAGTATGTGTATGCAAATATGAAATATGCATACGCTTACTCAAGTATGCGTACACAGCTTTTAATACAGATTCGAAAAAAACTACATTTTTAGAGATTTAATCAAACAAACATATAACATGTGAGATCAAACAAGCGTGTTGAAAACCCTAAAAAACTAAACTAGCCTAAAACAAAAACATAAAACATCAACATAAACAACAAAACATGTTGATGCATGCTTTCTTTAATTGCTTGCCTTTCCTATTTTTTGTTTGTAATACGTGGTAGATTGTTGATGTAAGTGTGTGTTCTAAACACTTTTATTATTATTTATTTTCTAGTCATTGGGAATTTATAAGTTAAATAGCGCAATAATGAGAAAAATAACTATTGGGTAATAATGGATAATATAGTTATTGGGCTTTTATGGGTTATTAACAACCAATATCTGCATACCATTATTGTCTTGGGCAATAATGAGAAAAATAACTATTAGGTAATAATGGATAATATAGTTATTGGGCTTTTATGGGTTATTAATAACCAATAACTACATACCATTATTGTCATAAATATGGTACACCCTTTCCTATAGTCATTTTTTTACTACTCTCTCTCTCTCTCTCTCTCTCTCTCTCTCTCTCTATATATATATATATATATATAAGAGAATGTGTGAGATGGGTCCCATAGGAATGGAGTGAGCGGCGTTGCAATTTTTGGAAGTTTTTTTTTTTTTTTTTTGAAAGAGTTTCAACCTATGGCGTCCGCTCTTGACGATACTCTTTATCATCAAACTAAGACACCAATTGATTTTTAGTGTAGGCGGAGATTGAATCCCAAATCTCTTATTCAACCATCAGAGTTGAAACAAATAATTACAGAGTCAGACGGGTCTAAATCAATCAAGCCACCGTATTCATTTGAATTAAATATATAATATATATTAATTAATGGGGAAAGTTGAATTTGGTAGCGGAGGTGCCACCAGAGTGGACTTCACAATTTCTTTGGTAATGAGTGGACTTCTCAGTCAACACTGGAGGGTCGGTACAACTTCTGTAAGCGCAGCCCAAGCAGGACATTTTAAAAAAATAATAATTAAGTAGGGGCTGAAAATAGTCAAAAAAGGAAAATGGAAAATGGAAATTTGAGACCAGACTAGCAAGTTGCAATGAGTGAGGGCTGTTTGGTAATGTTGTTCTAATAATGTTATTTGTATTTTTTAGAAATATATAAAGATGAAAAAGTGTATAGAAATACGTATAATGTTGTTTAAACACTGAAAACTGTTCCTCAAAACACTCTACTAAACAGCCCATCAATGTCCAAACAACACAACACCAGTTGGTAGCTTCCAACTTCCAAGGTCTTGTTTGTTTGGTTGAGGAGACTCTAAGGGGATGGAAGAAGGAGAAAGAAAAATGGAGAAAAAATAACTTTTTTAGGTTATTGCATGGTTTGGTGTTATTTCTTCTAAACGAGGAAAAAACTGGGATGACATTATATTTTAATCAAACTTCCTTAATTACTATTTTGAATATATATATATATATATATATATATATATATATATATATATTTATGAGTCAGACTTTAAAGGTGTTTGGTATCAACTTATCTAACTTTTTACAAATTGTTTTTTTTACTAAAAATATACTAAAGTATATTTATATTTTGAAAAGGTAAGAAAAAATAAGGTTTTAAAAAATTGTACATAAAAGTTAACACCTAAAAACTTGTTGAATAAACTAGAGGCAAAATACACTTAGTATTTTATTACATATAAATTGAAAAAAAAATTAGGAAAAACTTTGGTTACAAATTCACTCAATATCTTTTTATTGGATGTAAATTTTAACAAATTTACCATTGGATTATATTTTCTTCTTATATCCCTAATATTTGTAAAATTTTCAAAAGATTAAAAATCAATAGATATGTAATTAATTAAATGTTTAAATTTCAAATTTTTTTAATCTAAAATTATGCATAAAAATTAAATTTATGGATCATATAATAAATAATATCTAATTGGCATGAAATTTGACATGTGTATTAAGAACATAAAAAACATGTAATCCACTTGTTAAATATTTTGATATAATATAATATAATATAATAGGTATGCTTGAGGAACATGGACTAGGTATGTGTGACTCATTCATAGTTACAACTAGCTAATTAAAAATTCTCAAATGCACTAGCTAGTACTAGTACATATGAGAATTCTTAATTGGCCACAATTACCGCGAGCAAACATGTTATGTCGATGAAATGATTTGAAACCTTATATTAAAATATTATAGTCTTTTATATTATATATATTTTTTCAATTTATTAATTTAAAATTTCAAAATATATATTCGTATTAATTTTTTTAGTGGATGGTCTAGTTATTGATTTGTAGTAAACCTGTTCAAAAGTTCGAACAATTATATCTGTAAGGACATAATTTGGCTCCCAAGCCCAAAGGGTGGATGAACTTAGGCCCAAAGAGTTCAATACAATGAATTTGTAGAGAGTAAGTTGGAAAACTGGGCTTTAATAAGTCAGACAACAAGTAAAGTGGATCCAGATGACAAGAAAACGAAGATAAACTAGTTTAATCTAAAAAAAAATCGTCCTCAGCACAATCCGAGGAGATCAACTCTTATATTTTTCTCTCAAGTTTGATTACAAATTCAGCTCTTGATTGCTATAGTGTTTTTCTCTTAATTTCTCGATCCTCTTCCTTCAGGGTCTTTTTTCTGTTTTATACTCTCTTCCTTCTTTCATCTCTACCCTCCACGTGTAGAGTAGATTGCTGGTGTTGATCATTGTCTCTTCAGCACCTTCCTGAAATCTCTGGCAGTAGTTGTAAGGCTGAAAAGTACTATTCATGTATTACTTCCTCATTAATGCGGCCAGAGAGTTAGCTACAGAGCATTCAATGTGGTGGTAGCAGCTTTCTCTTTAGATATTTTAAGACTTCCTTCTATCATGCGCTTCTGTGATGCTTATTCGTATCAATAGAATTTCTTGGAATGTTGCCCTGGATGGCAAACCACCCATTCAGACCACGGCTTTGCTCAGCCGAGGAGGCATTCATCCTCGAACCACCCTTACGGACCCTTATGATCAAAACTAACATCTTCATTTACTAACACAGACTCTCATGATAATGTTCACCCCTCCTTGGACTACTTCATGTCTTCGGATTAGGCTCCTGACCCAATATATACATAGATATATATATATATATATATATATATATATATTGCTGGGCCTAACGCCCCTACAATATCATTAATATTGTTATTTTTTAAATTAATATCTTAATAAACATTAAAAAAAAAAAACGGATCACATTTTACAATAATATACTAGTTTCAACTCAAAAAAAAAAAAAAAAAAAAATCACAGGAATATACATATAAACAAACACTAAAATAATATTAGAATCTTAAAAATTAAATAAAAAATAAAACTAATTAAGTTGTATAGTATTCTTTTTTTGACCGAAAAGGTAGAAATTGTATAATATTCTAGAATGTCTTTTCATATCATTATGACGTGACGCCATTGACCAAGGGTTTAGAAGTGAGAATAAAAAAGAAAGGTTAAGAAATGTTTTTAGAATAATGGTTAACAATCTATTTTTAAAATGTTTTTATGAGAAAAGAAAAAAAAAATGATCAAAATATTTTGATAGTTTTTTTTTTATTTCTCATAAACATAGTGTTAAAATTTTTCTAAAATAGATTATTAAGTATTGCCCTAAAGGCATCCGATAATATGACCCTAATTAAAAACCGATTACATAATTAAGAGTGAGAATAATTGTGGAGAAAAAATCGAAGAAGAACTAAAATGGTCATGAGATGAGAAAGAAAGTTGAGTTTTTTAGTCACAAGCAGGGCGGCTGTTTTGCTTGGGTTTTTATGAATTATTTTTTTATTCATTTTTATAGCCTATTACACTGGCTAAGGGTAAAAAAGGGGATTTCGTGGTTAATGTTTCAAACATCATGACGTGTACGTGAATGTATTATAGTTTTTTTTTAGTTGAGAGTTGAGAGAAATACGGAAATGTTTTATTATGAATAGAATTGGGATGAGTCCGGTTAATATGTGCCCTTAGAGTATACATTAAGATTTCTATTTTTGAAAATATTTTCTCGAGAATTGAAAAAGTTCTCAAAATTTTTTTTTCTAAAAATGAAAGGGCACACATTAATAAAATCCAATTAAAATTGACATCATACGGTGTATCCTGTACCCGACAATGAGAAATAATGCACCGGAAATATAATATAACTTCTCGGCATATGGGCCGGTACATCCTGTACACTGCCATCATGGGACCCATAGTAGTTGGAATAACACGAAAATACAAAATACTGAAAGTAGTAGGGTAGCTTATGATGCAGGGGCGTGGACTGTGGCACTGTGCTGTAATATATTGAATATATTATTGAGCAAACTTTTTTTTTGTCATGTAGTGGTTCATAATGTATACATAATACTCATTCCAATTGTAAATGGAGTGCAGAGTGTTGTGTTGTGTTCAAAACATTTTAAAAAATGGAGAATAACAATGGTGCAGTGGAAGTAGCAGTGGTTGTTTTCTTGTTGAGGGGGAAAAAGGTCCTCCTTGGGCGCCGCCGCTCCTCTGTTGGTCACTCCACTTTTTCTCTTCCAGGCGGCCATCTTGAGTTTGGTCTCTCTCTCTCTCTCTTCTTTTTTATTTATTTAATTTTTTTGTTTGTTTGAAATTCTGTATTAAACTATATAAATTTTCCTACTATTATTCTTTTTTCAAGTAGCCGGGGGATCTTCTTCTCAAAAAAAAAAAAAAAAAAATGTTGACGGGACACACTTTTGTTATAATGCCCACAATGCATCTTGGAAGATTAACCTTTTTGTTATAATGCCCACAATGGATCTTGGAAGATTAACCTTCCTTGTCATGGAACCCATTAAACATCTCTCTCCTGCCGGGGTTCCACTTGTGACTTAACCCAACTTATGATTGAATAAAGTAGTTGCATTTAAATTTTGCATATATTAAAATTTTATGACTATCATAATTTAATGATAAAGAGTATTCATGTAATGTAATGGCAAAAATTTATAGTTCAATTATTGACTTATCAAAAAATAAGAATAATAATAATTATCATTATCATAAATCATATCTATTACAAGAAATATATATATATATATTGTAGGGACCGCATCTTTGGTGCCCTGGGCCCAACGGATCTGGGTCCAGGGCTCAACGAACCCCGAACAATGAATTTGTAGAGAGTGGATCGAAGGTCTAGGCGCCGGCCGGCGCTCACGGGGCGTGGGCTCCGTTCTCTTTTTATTTAATGAAAAGTTTAGAGCAATTTACAATTAGGGGATGCTCCTCGGACCACGGCCGAGGAGGCTTTTTTCCCCTTTGGACTCCATCTTTTTCCTCCAGAAAAAGGACCCCTCTTCTGGGGGATTCCCTTACATTATATATCCTTTACCCATCTAATCCTAGCCCTACACTTGTTGAGCGATCAGGACATTTGCTCAGGTGCTTGTCCCATCAGCCGCCCTCTCAGTCTCTTGGAGAGTCATGGCAACCAAGGCGACGCTAGTGTGAAGTCCTTTCCTCATTAATGCGGCCAGGGCAGTTGTCAGGTACACTTAATGTGGAGGTGACTGCTCGTTACGAGCTTCTCCCCCAAGTCCTCTGACGCCCGACGATGGGGTCGTTCTTGGCCCATTCTGTTTGTGCCTGGGCTTCTTCTTTTCCTCCTCGGATTTCAGGTGCCTCTTTGGTTTGGGCCTTCGGCCCAGGAACGAAGTGGGCTGGGTCGTAGGATTTCTTGGCCCCACAATAGCCCCTCAAAATCATGCTATCCGCATCCTCGGGCGGAAAGGAGGATTTTGATGTCCTCGGGCCTGCCACGCATCCTGTTAAGTCTGATCCCCTGTCAATTCCGGAGCCGTTTCATCTGCCCCAGATGCGTTACTGACGCTTCGAAGGGCGTGACGTTTCCTTTATTAAATCCAGGCGGCTCTGTGTCCCCCACGTTCAACGGGAGGATGACGATCCAACGGTGGGGATTCGCCTGGCAGTTGGGGATGGAAAAACCCGCACGACCCCTTGATTGGTGGGTATAAATGCCCATTTGAAAAGCTGGTTCCTCTGTTCATTCGCACACAAGAGTCTACATCTCCAGCATATAAAGTTGGTCTGAGGAGCTCCTACGCATTTCTGTAAGTCATCCTCCCTCTCTTTGAACTTCCTCTTTTTCATTTGCTCTCTCTTAGATCTTGAAATACGACCCGGCTCACAAGTCGTTTGCGGCGCCGAAGTACGTGATCAGAGCAAAGGATCCTCGGCTTCGAAAAATAACCGTGACCGAGGACGGGTTTCGGTTCCCCGAGGTGCCCTCTGCATCAGAAGGCGTAACACCTGCGGGTCCTTCCTCTTTCTCCCTTAGACTCTCGGAGCCCGCTGACGTAGGCTTAGGGAGGGAAGAGGAGGTTGCTGACTTTGGCCCTGCCGAGGACGAGTTTGACGTGTTCGAACAAGTCCAACAGTCCGAGGACCCTCCCGGAGATTTGGGTGACCCTTGTCTGACTGAAGCAGACTTCTCAGTGTCCAAGCCCTCTTCTCGGCACGAAATGGGTTACAAGAAGAGGCCCCAGCTTAGCCTGTCGGAGCTGATTGAAGGCCAGCCGGGGAAATCAAAGCCGGAGCTTCCTCCTCCTAAAACTCGTTCTGCTCAGGGCAGGTCGGCCTCTACCCAGTCGAGGCTTCCTCCTTCTCCGTCCAAGACGAGTCTGCCTTCTAGACCTGAGCCCTCTGATCCCAAGCAGAAGAAGGATAAGGGCAAAAGGTCAGCTGAGGAGAGGTCCGAGTCTCCGCGGGAGGGGGATGACACTCGGCGGCAACCCAAACAATTGAAGATAGGCTCCCGAGGTCAGGAAAAGCAGGCTGACGCCCAGCCCGAGCCGCAGGCCTGGCTTCCTTCCCTAACGCTCCATGGGGAGCCGCTGAGGGAAGACTCTTCCCTCAGGGATTTCAGAGAGGGTGAAGGCGCGTACGTGGCCGACGCGCTGGAAAGGTGTCTGTTACTCCCAGCTGACATGGCGGAGCTGGGGACTATGAGGAGCCGAGAGGTCTTCCTATGCCTCAAGAGGTACTTGGGAATGGTAAATGCCTCAACACATGTGACTATCCCAGTTTTAGTTCTTTCACTCCTTTCTCTGAGCTTGGCTAACCGTGTGCTCGTCTTGTTGGGCAGGCCATTCAGGCCACTTATAGGTTGGAGGACGTGGCCCATGACCAGGGGAAGGCCATGGACGTGGAGCGTGGGAAACTCCTGGAGGCCACACAGGTCCTGAAAAACTCTAAGGCCGATCTTGCCAAGGCCCGGGAGGAGCTGAGTGCGATGACCAGTGCTCGGGATACCGCCCTGTCAGGCCTCGCCGGCTTCCAGAAGCAGGCCGAAGATCATTTAAAGCGCCTGGGCGAGGCGGAGGAGCAGCTGAAAATGGCGAAGGAGCTGCTTGCTGATCTGCCAAAGAAGGTGGCTGCTGCAGAAGAAGCCAAGAGGGTGGCAGAGGAGGCCAGAGACGAGGCCGTTAGGGCCAAGTCTGAGGCTGTCCAAGGCAAAGAAGACGCCCTGGCCGCTAAGCAGGAAGCCGAGGAGAAGGCTTATGATGCTGGGATGGCAGAGACAGAGGCAGCCTTTAAAGATCAAGTCCCCGGGTTGTGCAGGCACTACTCTGCTGAGGTTTGGAGGGAGGCTCTCAGACAGGCCGGGGTTGAGGCCTCGTCTGATTTGTGGAAGGATGGAAACGTGTACTACCCTCCTGCCATCCGTGAGGCAACTCCAGGTAGCGCTGAGGCCGGAGAGGCCGCGGGGGAAGCCAGCGCTGTTGCGGGTGAGGACACCTCAATCGCTGAACCCTCGGGCGAGCCTGCCCAAGGAAGTGACCTTCCCGAGGTAGCAGAATCAGGCAAGGACCCCGTTGAGGAGGCGCCCCAGGGGGCTGCTAAGTCCACCTCTGAGGCTGGGGCCCCCGCCGCCGAGGAGGCAGCCGTTCCTGTCGAGCCTTCACAGGCTGTCCCTCCTGGCCAAAGAACAGAAGGCCTTGGAGCTGCCATGGTCCAGCCCCTTGCTGAGGGAGGAAAATAAGTGGGCGGGACAGGCCCCTCGAACCTGTCGCCTCTCTTGTCTTTTGCATCTTTTTCTTTTAGATTGTAACGTGGTGTTCACCGTGTAACCTTTATGGGCTTAATGAAATACGTGCTTTATTTCTTTTTCTATTTGCTGTGCCTGTTGGCCTACTTGCACGCCATTCGCCTTTTCTTTACTTGTGTGATTTTGACTTCGGTTGTATCTCGGCCAATCGCGGCGTTAACAATTATAATGAGACGGCATGTATGCTCTGACGCACCTTTCGTTTCCTAAGGGCTAGATAGAATTTCTTCAAGTAGACACTTGGGATTTCCTCAATGTAGTTAATTTCCACATAGGCCTGAGTCCAAGGACCATACAGAGCCTTGGTCTTGTTGCTAAGTTGTTAGCTCCCCGTAGGCTTGAGTCCGAGGACCATACAAGACCTAGGTACAGTTGCTAAGTTGTTAGCTCCCCGTAGGCCTGAGTCCGAAGACCATGCAAGACCTAGGTACAGTTGCTAAGTTGTTAGCTCCCCGTAGGCTTGAGTCCGAAGACCATGCAAGACCTAGGTACAGTTGCTAAGTTGTTTAGCTCCCCGTAGGCTTGAGTCCGAAGACCATGCAAGACCTAGGTACAGTTGCTAAGTTGTTAGCTCCCCGTAGGCCTGAGTCCGAGGACCATGCAAGACCTAGGTACAGTTGCTAAGTTGTTTAGCTCCCCGTAGGCTTGAGTCCGAAGACCATGCAAGACCTAGGTACAGTTTCTAAGTTGTTTAGCTCCCCGTAGGCTTGAGTCCGAAGACCATGCAAGACCTAGGTACAGTTGCTAAGTTGTTAGCTCCCCGTAGGCCTGAGTCCGAGGACCATGCAAGACCTAGGTACAGTTGCTAAGTTGTTTAGCTCCCCGTAGGCTTGAGTCCGAAGACCATGCAAGACCTAGGTACAGTTGCTAAGTTGTTAGCTCCCCGTAGGCCTGAGTCCGAAGACCATGCAAGACCTAGGTACAGTTGCTAAGTTGTTAGCTCCCCGTAGGCTTGAGTCCGAGGACCATGCAAGACCTAGGTACAGTTGCTAAGTTGTTTAGCTCCCCGTAGGCTTGAGTCCGAAGACCATGCAAGACCTAGGTACAGTTGCTAAGTTGTTAGCTCCCCGTAGGCTTGAGTCCGAAGACCATGCAAGACCTAGGTACAATTGCTAAGTTGTTAGCTCCCCGTAGGCCTGAGTCCGAGGACCATGCAGTGCTTTGGTTCTGTCTACCACCTAGAATCCTCTGAAGGAGTTAGTTTCCCCATAGACCTGAGTCCTGGGACCATGCAGTGCTTTGGTTCTGTCTACCACCTAGAATCCTCTGAAGGAGTTAGTTTCCCCATAGGCCTGAGTCCTGGGACCATGCAATGCTTTGGTTCTGTCTACCACCTAGAATCCTCTGAAGGAGTTAGTTTCCCCATAGGCCTGAGTCCTGGGACCATGCAGTGCCTTGGTTCTGTCTAACGCTTAAGATCATCTGAGGTGGTTAGTTTCCCCGTGAGCCTGAGTCCAATGACCATACAGAGCCTTGGTTCTGTCTAACGCTTAGGATCATCTGAGGTGGTTAGTTTCCCATAGGCCTAAGTCCGAGGACTATACAGAGCCTTGGTTTTGTCTAATACTTGTCCTTCTGGAGTAGTTAGTTTCCCCATAGGTCTGAGTCCGAGGACTATACAGAGCCTTGGTTCTGTCTAACACTTGTCCTTCTAGAGTAGTTAGTTTCCCCATAGGTCTGAGTCCGAGGACTGTGCAGAGCCTTGGTTCTGTCTAACACTTGTCCTTCTGAAGTAGTTAGTTTCCCCAGAGGCCTGAGTCCGAGGACTATGCAGAGCCTTGGTTCTGTCTAACACTTGTCCTTCTAAAGTAGTTAGTTTCCCCAGAGGCCTGAGTCCGAGGACTATGCAGAGCCTTGGTTCTGTCTAACACTTGTCCTTCTGGAGTAGTTAGTTTCCCTATAGGTCTGAGTCCGAGGACTATACAGAGCCTTGGTTCTGTCTAACACTTGTCCTTCTGGAGTAGTTAGTTTCCCCATAGGTCTGAGTCCGAGGACTGTGCAGAGCCTTGGTTCTGTCTAACACTTGTCTTTTTGAAGTAGTTAGTTTCCCCAGAGGCCTGAGTCCGAGGACTATGCAGAGCCTTGGTTCTGTCTAACACTTGTCCTTCTGAAGTAGTTAGTTTCCCCAGAGGCCTGAGTCCGAGGACTATGCAGAGCCTTGGTTCTGTCTAACACTTGTCCTTCTGAAGTAGTTAGTTTCCTCAGAGGCTTGAGTCCGAGGACTATGTAGAGCCTTGGTTCTGTCTAACACTTGTCCTTCTGAAGTAGTTAGTTTCCTCAGAGGCCTGAGTCCAAAGACCATGCAGAGCCTTGGTTCTGTCTAACACTTGTCCTTCTAAAGTAGTTAGTTTCCCCAGAGGCCTGAGTCCGAGGACTATACAGAGCCTTGGTTCTGTCTAACACTTGTCCTTCTGAAGTAGTTAGTTTCCCCAGAGGCCTGAGTCCGAGGACTGTACAGAGCCTTGGTTCTGTCTAACAGTTGTCCTTCTGAAGTAGTTAGTTTCCCCATAGGTCTGAGTCCGAGGACTATACAGAGCCTTGGTTCTGTCTAACACTTAGGATCATCTGAGGTGGTTAGTTTCCCCATAGGCCTGAGTCCGAGGACTATGCAGAGCCTTGGTTCTGTCTAACACCTTCATTTCTCCGTGAGTAGGGGTTTGCCCTCGAACCGTTTTACCGGGGACAATTCCTCCTTCGGTTGGGTGATGATCTTACACGTGGCGTTGATCTCGCCTCCAGCTCGAGCCCCATCTCTTATCTTACATGAAACGTCTCTTGGCTGTTCGTGTTCCGCGCCTGACGCTTCGGTGCACGAGACGCGCCTTCATTAATGGCCTCGTGAACTGACAGAAGCCCAACGGCCTGCGGCCCCCTTGGGATTTGATGGCTTCATTATTACCCAACGCTTCGGTAACTCCTTTTTCGAACTCTGCGTGGATTAATTCTCACCAACCCTCCTCCTCTATATAAGGCCTTCTGGGGGGGATGGTTTCCTCATACTCCATGAGCCTCTCAACACAAACAGAAAATGCAACACCTTTCAGCTCCCCATGCCCCTTTAATAACCCCGCCGGAATTGTGACCGGAGTTAGGAGATATGGGGCGGCTTTGGACGGGTGTGAGGACGTCCGTGCCAAAAGCCATTGTGGCCGCAGCCCCGACTGGGCTTCCGGTGCGGCAGAGTCTAGGCGTGACACCGATGGCGCCATGCACGGTGGCCCGGAGGGATGTCGTTGAAGTACCTAACGTCCCTCCTTGGAGCGCACCCCCGACGGAGGAGACATGCAAACTCACATCATGGGCGGTGCCCGAGTGTTGCCGTCTCCAACGGCCGTCGCTCGTGGGGGTTGGAGAAAATCAAGGGAACATCATGGGGGAGGGCGTCCCGGAGCCCCTGCACCTGCTCCTCGCTTTGTTCAAGCTTAGCCGCTCCGAGAGAGGAGCTGTGGGTGATCTTGGAACGAGCCAGCCTCACCCCCCTTCCATCCGCTTACTGTCAAGCTCTCCCATTCTCTTGATGCCAGTAAGGGCACGGGTTGACACTTCCCTCTAGCTAGTTTTAGGACGGGTCCGCCTGGGCCTCTGATTGTAGAACTAGCTGGTAGGAACAGTCGTAAAACAAGCCTGTCTGAGCCTCTGATTGTAATTTGTAGATTTTCCTTTTATGAAATAATATCAAGTTTTTCTTTTTGTTATTGAATCTTCTGTCTCGAGCCTTTATCTTTCTGCAATGTTTCTTCGGCAGTTTCTTCTCTCTTTTTTCTTTGCATCACCACCGATCTCTTGTAGAATATCTGTTTAGAACCGTCGCCTGTTGCGCTGGCTGGCGCACTAATCCTTCCCACAGACGGCGCCAATTGTAGGGACCGCATCTTTGGTGCCCTGGGCCCAACGGATCTGGGTCCAGGGCCCAACGAACCCCGAACAATGAATTTGTAGAGAGTGGATCGAAGGTCTAGGCGCCGGCCGGCGCTCACGGGGCGTGGGCTCCGTTCTCTTTTTATTTAATGAAAAGCTTAGAGCAATTTACAATTAGGGGATCTCCTCGGACCACGGCCGAGAAGGCTTTTTTCCCCTTTGGACTCCATCTTTTTCCTCCGGAAAAAGGACCCCTCTTCTGGGGGATTCCCTTACATTATATATCCTTTACCCATCTAATCCTAGCCTTACACTTGTTGAGCGATCAGGACATTTGCTCAGGTGCTTGTCCCATCAGCCGCCCTCTCAGTCTCTTGGAGAGTCGCGGCAACCAAGGCGACGCTAGTGTGAAGTCCTTTCCTCATTAATGCGGCCAGGGCAGTTGTCAGGTACACTTAATGTGGAGGTGACTGCTCGTTACGAGCTTCTCCCCCAAGTCCTCGGACGCCCGACGATGGGGTCGTTCTTGGCCCGTTCTGTTTGTGCCTGGGCTTCTTCTTTTCCTCCTCGGATTTCAGGTGCCTCTTTGGTTTGGGCCTTCGGCCCAGGAACGAAGTGGGCTGGGTCGTAGGATTTCTTGGCCCCACATATATATATATATATATATATCCATTGTAATAACACCTTTATTACTACCATACATCCTTATTGTGATGATCACTCTACAAGTATAAATGTTTGTGGGGGTAAGAGTTGAGTTTCAAGTCTGTAGGAAGAAACTTCACACACATATACATTTAAATTAGATTATAGTAGAATTTTTATGTTGTATAAAAAAAAACAAATCTTTGTTTTAACAATTATTGCCAACAAGTTATATGGTTGACATTTCTTGGCTTCACCCTCAAGAAATTCCTTTATGTAATAATTTAATGTGTGTGAGAAAGGAAACTACACACACTTGAGAGAATAGTTACATACTTGAAGAGTTTTAAAAACCATTTTTCTTCAACCAAAAAATAAAAAAAGAGAAAAAGAAGAAGAAGATTTGGACTCCTAACTCTCACAAATTTGAAAAATAAAAATGCATATGGATGAAGATGAGGATTTTTGGACCTATGAAAAATGGGTCAAACTCACCTGACATGCTAAAATGGTAGGTTGGGTCAAGATAGCTGATTTTTTAGGATGAACAAAATGTCCATTTATCCTTTGAAAAAAAAAAAAATCTAACTTTGCTTGCAAAAGAAACAACAATTTATTCAAAAAGAAAATAGCAAGAATATTCAATTACTCATTTATTTTATTTGTTTTCAATTTTATATTAAAATTTTTTTTAGTCATCTATAATATTACATAAAAATTGTTAGAAAAGTATTAAATAAATTAAATCTAACAAAGTTATTTTCATAAAAATTGTGTAATATATTTTTACTCTTAATTATTTTCAATGAGATATGAGATATTATTCTCTTTTCAAACTTTTTTTTAATATTAATTCTTTAAATTAATTGGGTTAAAAAAAAGACTGTAACAACCGTAATTTTGCATTTTTGAATAAAATATAAAATTTTCGCTATTATTCTGTTAACTTTATTTAACATTTTGTATACTACAACAAGTGCACCTGAAGTTCAAATTTGGTAATGGTATCCGTTTTTTTTTTAATCAAATTATTAGAGTAATAAACTTTGAATTAAAAAATTAAGAATTTATGTATTATTTAAAATTTAATTTTTAGTATATTTTAATTTTTTTGTTCACTTATTTGTATTAAAAAGAAGAAAAAATAACATGTTCAAATTTATTTATTACTTATGTTTATTGTTTATACGTGAAAGTAATTTTGGTCCTACTAAGTTAATATAACATGTTGAAGTTTAGATAAGGGTCATAAGTTGTACAAGCCGTTTTAGTCAGACATGTTTCTAACCCAAACTTAGATATGTTTGGTCAGATCTAATTTTAAGAACCTTTTGGGCTTAGGATATTGTAGAGAAAAAGAGCAATTTTAAATGAAAACATAAAAAGAAAAAGGTGTTTGGCTTTGCCTTTTAAAGAAAATTGTGTTATTAAAATTGGGGGAAAAATATGTTTTCATATTGCAATTGGATACTTTTATTTATTTTTATTTTTATTTTTTAAAATTCATTGTTTTTAAAGAAAAGTGTGTTTTTTCGTTGCAAACTGATTTAACAATAAATATAATAAATTTATTTAAAAAACATATAATATTTTGTAACAAATCAATTTGTAAAAGTTATTATACTTTTAAAAAATTTTAAAATATTAAATAAGATATATTAACAAGTGCCAAATTGTATCAGTTAAATTTGAGTTTTTTTTTTAATCGATTAGAGCAGCATTTGTTTATTTGCCTTTTTAGTACCTTCGGTTCTTACTAAATAAGTGTAGTGTAACTGGACATCCATTACATCAATATATTCTTTATTTAATATATTTGTTTCAGGGGAGAGCTTTGAGGAATGTGCTAGCAGAGAATTAAAGGAGGAAACTGGATTGGACATCACGCAAATGGAGCTATTAACGGTCAAAAACCACCTTTTCCTTAAGGAACCAGAGCCAGCCCATTACGTCACCATCTTCATGCGTGCAGTCTTGGCAAAGCCGCACAGGTGGGATTGGTATGGGTGGGATAACCTTCCTAAGCCGCTCTTTTGGCCATTAGAGAAAATGGTGCAAGCCGGCTTTAATCCCTTCCCAATTGCCTAGGGATATTTTTGTTGGCAATTTCAACTTTTGTGATCCAGTCTTCTCCTTGTATCTCTAACTGTTAGGGGTGTTGTTACGCCTGAAATTTCTTCTTTTGTTTCCTCTGATGCTGCTGGTGTGTTTTATGTAAGGCGCTGTGCCAGAACTATGACTAATATGGCTCTGTAGCTTTTGTGTGTTAATAAAATTTCCTTTTAACAAAAAAAAAAAAAAACTGTTAGTGGTATCTAAGCCAACAGTTACTCATCCATTGTAATAATAGTCTACTTAGCCCCCTCCCCAACGTTTTTGTATACTTTGCTTATTAAGGCCTTAAAAATGTACTTGTATTATACATAAAATAAATAAATAAAAGCCTTAAAATGTAATATTATTTTGCAAATGTAATTACCTGTATTAAACAAGATTCTCAACCAATTATTTTTAGGTTAATTTACACTTCCTGATATATCTAATGGAGATTTCCAAAATTTGAACTATATATATATATATATTTGAGAGAATATTTTAGAAGAAAATATTAGTCAATTGTTGTGAAATTTTAAAATACTCGTAATTACAAGAACCCTATTGAGGTATAGTTTGGCAAAGATGGGGTTGAGCCCACAAGGACTTATATGAATTTATAAAAATTAATCAAACCTCAACTAAATAAATCCTAATATAGTTCAATAAAAATTAGTTATTTTAAAATTAATTAAAGTTTGATATTGAATTCGAGTTTGAGTTTAATATTGCTTGAGCTCGTTTTGACTAATGGACCAAGCCAAGTTGAAGCTTTTGGGTGTTAAGACAAACTCAAACTTGAACATTATTTGCAGGATTGATTCTTGCTTGAGCCTAAACAATGTTTGGAGGCTTGATTCGAGTTCAAGCCACGCTTAAACATTTTACTTTTTTTGTCGATTTGATTTTGAACATTCATTACTCGACTAAGTTTGACTCATTTATAGCCCTACTCAGGGACGGAGCCATGTACATGGGTGGGGGAGCCATGCCACCCACCCCCCAAAAAAATAATTGAAATTTTCCTTAATACATACATACATACATACATACATACATATATATATATATATATATATAATTATTTTAATGTTTTCAAAATTTAGCCTAAAAAATAAGAGTTGGCCCCTCCAAATATTTGAATTAGTTCAATGATGCTCTTAAAAATAATAATTGGTCTAATAGTTATGGAGACATAACTTTATTTTTTGCAGTTTTATTTTTTATTATAAAATGTACTTTTATATCTGTTAAATATTTGATAAAGTTCGAAATCCAATATGTTTGGATCTATCTTTTTTAACCTGTTATGTAGCGATTAACAAGTCATTGACTCATTAAAATAATCTTGTCACTAAGGGTATGTTTGGTAGACTGTAATAGATACTGTAATGTAATAGTTATTCTTATGGTTTAGCTATTCAGTAGTTTGGTTATGTTTTTATTACAGGGAATAATCATTCCATTTGAATAGTTATTATTTAAAATGAGGAATAATTATTCATCTCTAAAAGGGGAATCTTAAAAAAAAAATTATCTCTAAAAGGGTTGTAATAGTTATTCCTTAGTAGGTGTATTAATTTTTAAAATTAATATATTCCAAATAAAAAAACTTCCCATATGCACATAACAAATATGAAAAAAAAAAAAAAAAATCATAAAAAACTAATCTCTCTTTCAAATTTAAAAAATATTATTTTTTAGGAAATATAATTATATGAGTAAGATATTTTCTAAAATATATCTTAAGTTTGATTTAAAAATCTGTTATTCCATTGTCTCCAGGGTTCTATTATTGTGTTGTCACCAAATAATTGAATAGTAATAGGTATTACATTACAACATCTTGTATTTCTTGTATTACTTATTTATATTCCTATGTAATTACCGTTACAGTTTACCAAATGTACCCTAAAACTACACATGAAATATCTCTTTAGTTGCCACATAATGAGTTAGAATAAGATAGCTTCAAATATGTTTGGAGCATAACTTATTCCTCCAAGTTTTAGATTATTCATGTTTTTGAAAATTTCATTAGTTCAATTGAAAGATTTTTTACTTATTTTAGTATTAAATTTGAAAATTTTGTATTGAAAATGAATTTTGTTAAGAATTTCACTAAGAAAATGATAAAAATGAATTTTATTTAATGAAAGATCATCATCAAACATAATCTTAACTGAAAATACTATGCTTTTTTTTTTTTTGTTGGGTGTGTGTATTAGGGCTGTCCACGGGTCGGGTCGGGTCGGGTCGGTTTTGGACCCAACCCGGACTCGACCCGCCGGCGTCGGGTGGGAGGCGGAGGGACCCGAAACCGACCACCGGCGTCCATCGGTCGAGTCGGTTACGGGTTCGGTGATGATCGGGTCGGTTCGGTCGGTGGAGAGAGTCGCCGGATTCTGCAAACTTCGCCGGGATCTTCGAAAACTTCGCCGGGATCTTCGAAAACTTCGCCGGAATCTGCAAAAACTCACTCCATTTGCACCGAAAATCGCCGAGATCACGAGATCACCACCGCATCTGGACGGAGAACTCGAGATCTCCACTCGATCTGGGCGGAAATCGCAAGATCTACACCGGATCTGGGCGAAGAACTCAAGATCTCCACCGGATCTGGGCATAGAAAGGGAGATCTCCACTAAAACTGGGCTGATCTGAGAGAGAAAGGGAGGAAAATCTCGCGAAATCTACCTATTCTTCGGTCGGGTCGGTTCCGGCGGGTTGAGAGGAGTGAAACCGAAACTCGAACCGACGAGGGTCGGGTTTCGTTGGACAAAACCGTCACCGACCGCGGTGGTGCTCGGGTCGGTCGGCTTTCGGTTCGGGTGGCGGCGGATCGGGCGGTTCCGGCGGGTCGAGCGGGTCCTGGACACCCCTAGTGTGTATATATATAACTTATCAAATAAAAGTGTGTATATATTTTTATGTGTGTGTGTGTGTGTGTGTGGGGAGGGAGAGTTGTCTTGATAAATATATTAGTGCTACAACTTGGCCCCCTCAAACATAAATTCTTGACTCCACCCCTGGCCCTAGTCTAAACCCTTAACCAACTTTGAGGGATATAAATGTTGGGTTGTGAATAATATTATCACCAATATTACCAATTCCAAATAACAATCACACACAAAAGCACAAATATTTACGTGAAAAACCCTTTCTCCTTGAAGAGAAAAATCACGGGACAAACTTTGAATCAATTTCACTTTTCTTAAATCAATTACAATATCTCTTGTATATGTTTCATGACTAAAGCAAAATCTCCTTATTTTTGTTTACTCTCACACACGCTAATTATTTATCTAGAGGGCGGCAACACTTTGCTCTCTCCTCTTTAGCTTTCTTTTCTTCTTCTTTTTCTTTTCCATATAGCTCACCTAGGCTTTCGTCTCAAAGGCAGCAACCCTTTGTTCTCTCTTCCTTGGCTATCTCCTCGAAGGCGGCAACATTTCCTCTCTCCTCCTGGGTTATCTTTTTGAAGGCAGCAACACTTTACTCTCTCCTCCTTGGCTATCTTCTCAAAGGTGGCAACACTTTGCTCTCTCCTCCTTGCCTATCTCCCAAGAGAAAATCTCTTCTTCTTCTATTTTTCTCTCTCTCTCTCTCTCGGTTTCACACTCTATTTTCCCTCTCCCCATAGGGAGGACCCATGGGCCAAAGCCATCAAATTCATTGTAACATTGTCTATTTATAAGACTCTTTTCATATTCTCTCTTGGACAAAGAATACATTACTTCTTTAATAAGGGATACACTTTCCTTCCACACCAATGAATAGTCTTTCCTTCCACACAAAGGAAATTTATATTAATTTTTCCTTCTTCAACTAGGAAACCTAATTGACCTTCCAAGTCACAATTGGAATTTGAGGCAACTTTTCAACAATAAATACATATATAAGGCTTAATTGTAAGAGAGGTTGTTCATGTACATTTATATTGAAAAGATACAGTATTATGTGGATGAGCACTTGAATAGAGAAATTGATCAGCTTACTCATCTTTCAGATTTTTTTTAATCTTGTCTTGGTTTTTTTTTTTTTTTGGATGAATAAAGACTTTATTTAAACGAGAAGAAACTATAAGAAACAACCAGCGTCATCCATGATATATATTAAAAAAAAGAAAAAGAAAAAAGGAAGATAGCTATCAAACCAAAAGAGTCACAAACTTTACAATTAAGAGACCACATAGCTAGAGTATTGTTAGGATATATGTGGATTATGTTAAAAACATTTGTCATTTAGAATTGGCTAATCCTTTGACAAAATGTACTTGTAATTAAGTAGATCTAGAATGTGTTTAATACTTCAAGAAACAAGAGTTCAAGTCCAAGTATTGAAGCCATGCAAATCTGTCCAAGAATCAAGTGAAGAAGTGTTGTTCTTTAAAGCTCGACAGATAAGTGTTAAAGCCATGCAAGTCTGTCCAAGAAACAAGTGAAGAAGTGCTGGATTTTAAAGCTCAAACTTGAAACCTTGTTCCTTGAAGTATTAAACACATTCTAGATCTACCCAAATACAAGTAAAATGCATTTTGTCAAAGGATTATCCAATTCTATATTAACATATGTTCCTAACATGATTCATATGTGTCCTAACAATCTCCTCCTTTAGCAATCCGTGACAAAACCATAACAAACAAATGAACATATGAGAGAAGTCATAAATCACTCAACTCATACTCACTTGTTGAATATAGTAAAATCTATCCTAACACAAACTCTCAAAGATTTTTGCAAGGAGAGAGTTCATGGAAAGAAGACTTTAACAACCTGTATTTTTGAAACACTTTAAACAAAACTCATCAAGACATCTTAGTGTGAAACAGACCCGATGCTCGACAGCTGCTCGATAGATAGGGTATCTATCGAGGTTTAAGAAAATCAAATTTTCAGTTCTGATTTACAACCAATCCGTGTATAGATGTTTGGGCTTTCTTTTCTCATAACCCTAAACATATATAAGGATTGTTTTAAGGGCCGTCATAGCAGATGCACCTCAATGCAAAAAAATTTCACAAGCATATTGTGAACCGGAGACATATGCCCTAGTTCATCTTTCTCTTCAAGAAGCTGCTGTGTTTGTACAACGTAGGATTTTGTAACCAAGGAGCTTCGTGATTTTCATCATGTTGATGAACTGAAGAACTTTGCATCTAACATCTTTCTCAAGCTGGTGTGTAAGCTGTGTACTAAGATTTGCGCATCGAATTGGTTAGTCATGTACTGGGAGCTGTGCATTGAAAGGAGAGATTGTCACTACAGAACAAGTCCAATTGGGTATTGGGCTAAGGGTTCAACTATAAGTTGGTATAAGGTACTGAGATTCCTTTACTTGTAACCACTTATTGTGATAATAGTGAATTATCGGGAGTGGTGACCTTAAAATCACCCAGTGGGGTTTTTGCTTTATAGGTTTTCCCTATTCGTAAACAAATTACCGTGTCAATTTATTTTCCGCTGCATATTAATTTGGTTGGTGATTTGTTTATGCTACCATGCTTATTGCATGCTAATTGAATTATTTAATTAACTTTGATAATTAATTGGTTAATTCATCAAAAGTGGTCAATATGTTCTTGGCCTATCAACATTCTTTTCTCAAACTCCCTGACTGTTGTTGCTGCAGCACACCTCCATAATGCAGTCTTTAATTTTAAACCCTTATAGTTTAACTTGAAGTTGTTGTAAATATGCTTCACACAAATCTATCCTCAACTATTGGGAACAACTCCATGGCAGGTATCAATCCCTGGTTATCATACATAAAATCAATAAACATCTATAGAACAAAAATGAACACCATCTACCTATCTGATAAAAATAGAACTTTCAAAAAGCAAAAATTTAATGACTAAGAACAAACAAAAATCTCAAAAAGCAAGTGAATTGTATTACCTTATGCCTATCTGAAATGAACACCAAATTCAGCTCATCCGGCCTCCCAATATCATCAGCAAATGTTTGTAAAAACTACACCTAAGAATCCTTGTTTTCTTGCTCAACTACAGCTAATGCAACAGGGAAAAAATTGTTCATTCCCATCCTTTTTAATTGCTGATAATATATATCCACCAAACTTGTCATTCAAATGGCAACCATCTAATCCTACAAGTGGCCTACATCCCCCCCCCTCCCCCCCCTCTCCCCCAAGAATCCAACTTTCTGTGCATTATATCTCACATATAGCCTCTTGAACTTGGGTTGTGTGTTAGGTTCAGTAATCTCAATTTGCAGAATCACCTTACTCCCCACATCAATCACTCTAACCATCTCAGCATAGTCCCTAAGCTTCCCATACTGCAACCTCTAATCACCTAGTATGAACTCTC
Source organism: Quercus aquifolioides (assembly GCA_019022515.1). Taxonomy (NCBI): domain Eukaryota; kingdom Viridiplantae; phylum Streptophyta; class Magnoliopsida; order Fagales; family Fagaceae; genus Quercus; species Quercus aquifolioides. The sequence continues at coordinate 38,785,104 of CM032330.1, forward strand.
TAGCTTTCCTCTTAGCTATGTACACTTGATTTATGCTTAAGTCCATAGACACATCCTACATAACTCGATGCTTCACACCAGAAATTGCCCAATCAAGGTTTTTGTTGAAATCATCAAAGTACTTCCTAGCCATATATGTAGAAGTGACCTGATTATGCTTGAATGTCCTCCCACATGTACAATTTGGAACTATGGTCTTTATCTGGAAGGTTAACTCCCCTGAAATCTGTGATGCATATACCTTCCAACCACATTCATACTTGCAGTGGACATAAACTTTGGTCTTTTCATTAAGCTTGAACTTAATGTCCACAGGCTTTTTCATTGCATATTCCCTTAAGGTAGCCCTAAAGACCTTCCCATTTAGAAACTCATACCCTTGCATAACTGAGGGTTACTCATACCAGTCTTCTCATTGAACTCTAGACATCTCACTCTTTCATCCTCATCCTCAAAACTATTAATGCTCCTAGTGTCATCATCATTAAGAGCTTTTTTAACCTAGTCATCATCATCAAGAGCTTGATAACTAGCAGCAGCTTTTTGTTTCTTCCCCTTATCTGTAACATGTTCCTTCAAATGCTCTCCCTCATTTACCTTCTCAGTCTCTCTCTAATGCTCTCTCATACTGGGCACCTCATTGTTCTGAGTACATGGTTCACCAAATATGTCATCAGGATAATCTAGTCCTTCATACCCTTCATTTAGCCAATCAGGTTTGTCCACATGAACATCTTCACTACCAACAGTTTATCTATAGGTAGCATTGTCATCCACATTCTGCCCAACACTACCATCCACATGCACTTCTCCACAACCAATAGGTTGTCCACCCCCAGCATTGTCATCTACAGCCCCACCAACACTACTACCCCTTAAACCCTCAACAGGTTCTTCACTAACATCATTTTGTTCAATCACAGATGTAGTAAGAGAGAGAATATTGTCACTATCCCCAGTGTGTTCACCAATTACTGGAGTCACCTTCTTATAATCAGTACCATCATCTTCATTATTCATTTCCCATGGCTTTTCTATTGCAATTAGTTGATCTAGTTCAACTACTGGTTTTTCAATAGCAACTAGTTGAACTTTAGGTTCTACATAAAATGTGATTTCATTTGTTGGCCCTTCAGCATGAAGTTCAGAGATGTAGATCACATCATCATCTGAAGTAATTAACCTTAACCCTTCCTCTAAGTTACCACTAGGTATTAAATAATAAATCCTACTGTTAATGGGTCCCCCAGCATTAGGACAAATGTCTTGTATCTCAAAATAGCTTAGTAGATCTGGATCAATATTACCCATTACAGATACCTCATCACTTACACACAATAAACTAGGGTTCCACTCAAAATACCCACTATGGTGAATAGAAAAATAAAAAAGAATTTCATTAGCCATCTGTAGGAGTTAAAACATATGCACAAACAACAGTAATCATATATAGAACCAACACATGCACAGAGAGCACCAATCATTGACAAAAACAAAATAATTTCATACAACATAAAATACCATTTAAGATGGGGTCAAGGGAGACAAGAAACACAATCAACTAAACAATTTATCTCCATGGGACCACAAACAACTTAAAGATGCATCTACCTAATATATTCCTAGGGACCACAGTCATCAATGTCAACTATAAAAGCAAGAAATCATTTAATAGAAAACCAATTATTTTATGACAGAAAACCTTTAATTAGAATCACCTTCATCAATTGTTACACATTGAAAAAGAACAAACACGACAATGGTATGCCCTACAAAGTCATTTCATACTTGATATAGAGGAAAACCCAAGCTTCAGTACACCTCCTTGCTCGCAATCAGTAGAGTAAATGTTCAGATTTCACTTTGCAATCGAAGTAAAGAGAGAAAGGGATAATGCGTTTGGGAATTTTTAGGGATTTTGGGGTAGAGAGAGGGAGAGAGCTCATTCTTCTTTTTGGGGGTTCTATTTGGGTTCTAATTGGCTTATTTAGCAAATGAGATTTTCTAACGGAAATGGCAGAGGTGGGTAACGGGTGTCTAATGAAGGGCACCATAGGTGAGTTAAGTGATAAGTTTTAAACCACATGAAGGCTTTGTTAAAACGGACCAAACCACAGGTAGGTTAAGTGCAATTTTCCCTTTTTTATAATTACAATTTCAAAATGATTTTTTATGTAAACAAACCCTTAATAGATAAATAATATAATGAATATATTATTTTATTTTGAATTTTCTCGCATTCAAATATTACTTAATATACACATGAATGAATTGTTATTTTGCAAATTAATCTCAAATACTATATATATATATATATATATATATATATATATATGTTCACTTGCACGTGCGTAAATGTGATGTCAAATGTAATCCCCCCCCCCCCCCCCCCCGAAAGTTAGATCCTGACTCTGACACTGAATATGACCGCAAATGATAGTGGGCCATGATGGATTAAGTTATGTTATCTATTTTATTATTTCCCTGTTTCTTAAAAAAAATTATTTTTTCCCCTTTTAAAATAGTTATGGAGATAAAATTGTTCAATAGATTAAGTTCGACCCACGAAAAGTATAAATATAATTATATATATAGGGGTATTTTAGGATAATTGATTAAATCATTTTTATTCCACCATCTCTTACCCTATGTTTTGTCACTAAACAAATGAATAGTTTTTTTTATATTTTTTTTTAAGATAAGATAATTACAATATGCTGCTAATCCTGTAACTCGAACTATTTCCCTCGATTCCCTAGTACTTTGTGCATGACGATGTGCCAATTAAAGTACAAGACTCTTGGCTAAACAAATGAATAGTAATGGTTATTCTATTACACATTTTTCTAATATTTACTCCTATGACAATGTAATCAAATTATAGTATACCAAAACATACTCTTACTTTTTCAATGATTATATGACTTTACAAAACATTATGTATAATATATATAAAAATGAAAGATTTTGCAATTAGTTTAGTCGTCTTCCTATTATGCCGCTAGAATCAAAGCATTTTATGTTTATTTTTCTTAGGCTATTTTGCTACTTATAACTTTTCATTTACTTGTGGTTTCAATTAGCTTAAGTCTCTTATTGTTAGAAGATATATATATATATATATATAAAATAAAAAAAATAAAAAAAAGTTTCTTATGGTTAATAAATATCTTGGATTCGAACTTTACCTATACCAAAAACTTATTTGCCTCTCTTGACATAATAATAGGAGTAATTATCACGGAGTAGACACCATAAGTTGAAATTCTATTTTATTCAATCTATTAAAAAAAAAAATTATCCTATCTATTATATATATATTACTAGGCAAAACTCAAAGAAAGTTCAATTAGAATTTGAACTTAGAATCAAATTTTGCGCCATGCGTCTATCTAAATCAAGAGCTATATAGATCCAATTAAGCATCAGTAAAGTATTTTAATGGAAAAATAGAAGCGCTATGTCGGTTCACTTTGTAATTATTATTTCATCACTTGGAACCAAGAACTGGGAAGCATGGGGGCGCCATTTAGGTTGGCACACTGACCGCGTCAGACTCATCGGGATGCGGCAACAGGCGCGTCCCCTAACAAATTTTTTTTTCTTGATGCAGTCCGACTAATTCAGGGTTTGAGAACCACGTGTGAGGGGATAGTCTAATTTAGGAATTTTGTAAGTTGAGAATATTGGTTGTCCAGCTAGTTTTATTGTTAAAGAAAAAAGAAGCCACATTAGGGGAGATGGGTTTCGATTATGGGTTAGAAAAGAAGCCATAGTTGGGAAGGGTTTTGTAAAGAAGGAGCCATTGTTGGGGAGGGTTCTGTTTATTTGACAGAGGGATCTAAGAAGGGCAACGGGATCTCAGAAGTGAATTGGGAGTCATGGCATCAAAACTTGAGGTACTTTCTTTCCGTTCTATTTCTAATTTTTAGTGTTGCCTACTTTCTTTCTATCTTCTATATTCATACAATTGGGCTTCATGCCGTTCACATGATGATATGCTATAGTATTCAAATAATTTTTTATATGTTTTTATTTTTATTTTTATTTAGAAATATGGGGATAAAGCTTAATAATCTTTGATATGTTGTAGTATTCCAAAAGAAAAGATTGATTTATCTTTCTAAGTGGGATGAATCACTTTATTGAAGAACACCTTATCTACCACAACATTTTCAAAACACTTTCATCAAAAATTCAAAGTGTAAGTTGTTACTAATTCTAGTTTGAAACTACCACTTGAATTACTCTTTTGCCCCACTGTAATATATATATATATATATATATATTTTAATAGGCAAAACTCAGAGAAAGTTCAATTAGAATTTGAAGTTAGAATCGAATTTTACGCCATGTGTCTATCTAAATCAAGAAGTGCAGTATTTTCATGGAAAAATAGAAGCGCTGTGTCGGTCTATTTTGTAATTATTATTTCATCATTTGGAACCAAGAACTGGTAAGCACGGGTGCACCATTTAGGTTGGCACACTGACCGCGTCAGACTCATCGGGACGCGGCTACAGGCGCGTCCCCTAACAAATTTTTTTTTCTTGGCGCAGTCCGACTAATTCAAGGTTTGAGAACCACGTGTGAAGGGTTAGTCTAATTTAGGAATTTTGTAAGTTGAGAATATTGGTTGTCCAGCTAGTTTTATTGTTAAAGAAAAAAGAAGCCACATTAGGGGAGAAGGGTTTCGATTGTGGGTTAGAAAAGAAGCCATCGTAGGGAAGGGTTTTGTAAAGAAGAAGCCATTGTTGGGGAGGGTTCTGTTTATTTGACAGAGGGATCTAAGAAGGGCAACGGGATCTCAGAAGTGAAGTGGGAGTCATGGCATCAAAACTTGAGGTACTTTCTTTCCGTTCTATTTCTAATTTTTAGTGTTGCCTACTTTCTTTCTATCTTCTATATTCATACAATTGGGCTTCATGCCGTTCGCATGATGATATGCTATAGTATTCAAATAATTTTTTATATGTTTTTATTTTTATTTTTATTTAGAAATATGGGGATAAAGCTTAATAATCTTTGATATGTTGTAGTATTCCAAAAGAAAAGATTGATTTATCTTTCTAAGTGGGATGAATTACTTTATTGAAGAACACCTTATCTACCACAACATTTTCACAACACATTCATAAAAAATTCAAAGTGTAAGTTGTTACTAGTTCTAGTTTGAAACTACCACTTGAATTACTCTTTTGCCCACCTGTAATATAGATATATATATATATATATATATATATATATATATTAATAGGCAAAACTCAGAGAAAGTTCAATTAGAATTTGAATTTAGAATCAAATTTTGTGCCATGTGTCTATCTAAATCAAGAGCTATATAGATACAATTAAGCATCAGTGCAGTATTTTAATGGAAAAATAGATGCACTATGTCGGTCCATTTTGTATTTATTATTTCATCATTTGGATCCAAGAACTGGGAAGCACGGGTGCACCATTTAGGTTGGCACACCGACCGCGTCAGACTCATCGGGACGCGACTACAGGCGCGTCCCCTAATAAATTTTTTTTTCTCGAAGCATTCCAACTAATTCTAGATTTTAGAACCACGTGTGAGGGGATAGTCTAATTTAGGAATTTTGTAAGTTGAGAATATTGGTTGGCTAGCTAGTTTTATTGTTAAAGAAAAAAGAAGCCACATTAGGGGAGATGGGTTTCGATTGTGGGTAAGAAAAGAAGCCATAGTAGGGAAGGGTTTTGTAATGGAGAAGCCATTGTTGGGGAGGGTTCTGTTCATTTGATAGAGGGATCTAAGAAGGGCAACGAGATCTAAGAAGTGAAGTGGGAGTCATGGCATCAAAACTTGAGGTGCTTTCTTTCCGTTCTATTTCTAATTTTTAGTGTTGCCTACTTTCTTTCTATCCTCTATATTCATACAATTGGGCTTCACGCCGTTCACATGTCAAATAATTTTTTATATGTTTTTTTTTTATTTTTTTTTATTTTGAAATATGGGGATAAAGCTTAATAATCTTTGATATGTTGTAGTATTCCAAAAGAAAAGATTGATTTATCTTTCTAAGTGGGATGAATCACTTTATTGAAGAACACCTTATCTACTACAACATTTTCACAACACTTTCATAAAAAATTCAAAGTGTAAGTTGTTACTAGTTCTAGTTTGAAACTACCACTTGAATTACTCTTTTGCCCACTTGTAATATATATATATATATATATATATATATATGTATATATATTAGTAGGCAAAACTCAGAGAAAGTTCAATTACAATTTGAATTTAGAATCAAATTTTGTGCCATGTGTCTATCTAAATCAGGAGCTATATAGATACTATTAAGCATCAGTGCAGTATTTTAATGGAAAAATAGAAGCGCTATGTTGGTCCATTTTGTAATTATTATTTCATCATTTGGAACCAAGAACTGGGAAGCATGGGTCCGCCATTTAGGTTGGCACACCGACCGCATTAGACTCATTGGGACGCGACTACAGGCGCGTCCCCTAACAAATTTTTTTTTCTCGATGCATTTCGACTAATTCCAGGTATTAGAACCATGTGTGAGGGGATAGTCTAATTTAGGAATTTTGTAAATTGAGAATATTGGTTGTCGAGCTAGTTTTATTGTTAAAGAAAAAAGACGCCACATTAGGGGAGATGGGTTTCGATTGTGGGTAAGAAAAGAAGCCATAGTAGGGAAGGGTTTTGTAATGAAGAAGCCATTGTTGGGGAGGGTTCTGTTTATTTGATAGAGGGATCTAAGAAAGGCAATGGGATCTCAAAAGTGAAGTGGGAGTCATGGCATCAAAACTTGAGGTACTTGTTAGGACATATGTGTTTTCACTTGTTAAGAACATATGTCACTTATTTATGTAAATTGGCTAATCCTTTGACCAAAACGCACTCTACTTGTAATTGGATAGTTCTAGGTGTTTTTAATACTTCAAGAAACAAGGTTTCAAGATCAAGTGTTGAAGTCATCAAGTTTGTCCAAGAAAAACAAGCTGAAGTGCAAAATCATTAAATCTCGACACCTTCTCGATAGCTCCTCGACACCTGTTATCTGTCGAGATTTATAAAATCAGATTTTCTAATCTGATTTCTTGGGATCCGTGAATGTGTCTTTGGGCCTTCTTTCCTCATAACCCTAGACATATAAAAGGATTGTTTTAAGAGCTGTCAAAGAAGACACAAGTTGCACAAGCATTGAGCAAACTCTGTTCAAGCAATTTGTGATCAAAGATGAAGTTCTTGACCTAGTTCATCTTCTCTGAAGAAGTTGCGGTGTATTTGCACCAAAGGGTTTTGTAACCAAGCATCTTCCTGATCTTCATCGTGTAGGATGAACTGAAGAACTTTGCAGCCAACCTCTCCTTCTAAGTTGGTGTTTGAAGTCGCGTACTGAGATCCGCGCATTGGTTAGTCACGTACTTGGGAGCCGTGCATCAAAAGGGGGAACTGTCACTACAGATCAAGTCCAATTGGGTATTGGGGTAAGGGTTCAACTGTAGGTTGGTAAGGTACTTGGGATTCCTTTACTTGTAACAGCTTGATTTGATAATAGTGGAGTTTCGGGAGTGGTGATCTGAAAATCACCCGGTGGGGTTTTTGACGTAAGGGTTTTCCCCATTCGTAAACAAATCACCGTGTCATTTAATTTCTGCTGCATATTTAGTTATTTGGTGATTTGTTTGTGCTTCCACGTATTTGCATGTTAAATTGATTAATTAATAACTAGGTTAATTAATCAATTGGTTTAATCACAAGGGGTCATTCAGTTTGTGGCCTATCAAGTGGTATCAAAGCGAGCACACTCTGATTAGGATTAATCTTTGCTGTGTGATCCATTGACCCCTGTTTGTCATGGATAGATGACAGTCGTTAATTATACCTCCTTTATTTGATGGGACTAACTACGCATACTGGAAAGTGCGCATGAGAGTTTTTTTGCAGTCTTTAAATGAAAAGGTGTGGCAAGCTGTAGAGATTGGCTAGACTAAGCCAGAGGAAGCGCCGACCGATTGGGATGAAGCCAAGATCAAGGCGGCAAACTTCAACAGCAGAGCGTTGAATGCCCTATTCAGCGCAGTCACCAATGAGGAGTTCAAGAAGATATCCTCTACTGAAACTGCAAAGGAAGCATGAACCATCCTCCAGACAACCTATGAGGGCACAAAGGCTGTCAAGGATTCAAAGCTTCAGAGGCTCACAACAAGCTTTGAAGAAATAAAGATGGAGGAGGATGAGTCGTTCGATGAGTTCTATGCCAAGCTCAAGGACATAGTGAACTCAGCCTTCAATCTTGGGGAAACAATCCCTGAACCCAAGATTGTAAGGAAGGTGCTCAAACCTCTACCTGAGAGATTCCATGCCAAGATTACGGCGATAGAGGAATCAAAGGATATTGACAAGATTCCTTTGACTGAGCTGGTTGGAAACTTGCAAACCTATGAGATAGGGTTATCTAGGATTGGCAAGTAAAGTAAAGGAAAGAGCATAGCCTTGAAGACAAAGAGCAGTGATACAGATGAGTCTTCCGATGATGAAGATTCCAAGATGAAGTCCTATATTACAAGGCAGTTCAAGAAGTTTATGAAGAATGCAAATGGAAGGAGCTTTGACAAGGACCGTAGGAAGTCCAGTTTTTCTCAGTTTAAAAGTCAAGACAAAGGGAAGAAGGATGCTAAGGATGGCGGTCAGTACACTGTTCCTGCAGGACCAAAGTGCTTTGGTTGTCATGGATTTGGTCACATGAAGCATGAATGCCCCACATATCTCAAGAGCATTGGGAAAAGTAAGGCACTTGCTGCAACCCTGAGTGACACTGAGTCTGAAGATGATTCTGACAATGAGGATGACGAAATCTTAAATGCTTTCAACATAAGCTTAGGCATCCTCCTGCATAGTAAGCCAGTAGTATCTAGCTTGAATTAATTTGTGCACCAAAGACCGCGACCTTGAGTGGTTCCCCCAGATTCCTTCATGGACTTTTCTCATGACATAGTCTGCTTCTTCGGGGCCTAAGCACCTTAGGTACGAGCAAAAGAAGCCTTTCTTGTACAAGACGTCCTTTATTAGAATGAACCGTGCTGCTTGGACCTTCAGCTTCCTTGAGGCCTCCTTACCGTTGGGTAGCGTGTCGTTTTTCAAGTAAGAAACTATCGGTGTAGTCTAGTTGCTTCCGGAGTCTATTTCTTGCAAGCTGACGTCATCTATTAAAGGTGAGAGTTGGACAAAAGAAAGTACCTTACTAGGGATAAGCATGTGTTCTAGAAAGGTGGCTTTAGCAAGGCGATTAGATTTCTTGTTCTCTTCCCTGGGAACCTGGACGAATTTGGCCTATAGCTCACCTACTCATCTCCTCACCATTCACGTGACTGGTGACAACCTGGGAATCGCAAAACACATTCACATTTATAGCCCCCGCGGCTTTAGCGAGATCCAGTCCTGCTACTAAAGCTTCATACTCTTCTTCATACTCTGCTTCATTGCTTATTATAGGGAAGTCAAGACGAATTATGCACTTGATCTCATCCCCTTCTGGGGAATGGAGCACTACACTAGCTCCGCCAGCCTGCTTGTTAGACGACCCATCCATGTGGACGCTCTACTGAGGATGTTCTTCTACCCCCTAGCCTTCCATATTGGTGAACTCTACAATGAAGTCGACGACCACTTGTCCCTTTATGGCAGTACGTGGGCGGTATTATTCATCAAATTCACTCAATTCTATCGCCCATAACGCCATCCATTCGGTGGCTTTGGAATTACTCATTGCTTGCCGTAGAGGCTTGTCAGTCAGGACAACCACAGTGTGGGCCTGGAAGTATGGCTTCAGCTTACGGGCTGCGGTAACTAAAGCGAAAGTGAGATTTTCCATTGGTGGGTATCTTTCCTCCGCACCTCGGAGTGCTCGGCTAGTGTAATATATGGGCTTTTGCACCCTGTCTTCTTCCCTGACTAAGGCCGCGCTGACGGTAGCCGAAGATACAACCAAGTAGAGGAATAGTTCTTCCCCTGGTTTGGAGGGGCTTAGCAACAGCGGGGAAGAAAGGTAGGCTTTTAGATCTTTAAATGCTTGTTGACACTCGGCCATCCACTTAAAAGACTTTTTCAGCGTGCGCAAGAAATGTAGGAATTTGTCCGTTGCCTTTGATACGAACCTATTCAGTATGGCTACCTTGTCGTTGAGGCTTTGAATTTCTTTTAAGTTCCTTGGTGGTGCCATCTCCATTATGGCCTGGATTTTGTCTAGGTTGACTTCGATACCTCTCTGAGACACCATGAACCCCAACAATTTTCTAGTTGTCACCTCGAATGCACACTTGGTCGGATTGAGCTTCATGTTATAAGAGCGGAGGGTGTCAAAGGTCTCCCTGAGATCGTCCAAATGGTCGTCCTCCCTTCTGCTTTTTACTAGCATGTCGTCAATGTAAACTTGGACATTTCTTCAAATTTGATGTGCAAATATCTTGTTCATGAGCCTTTGATATGTTGTGCCTGCGTTCTTGAGGCTGAACGATATCACTTTATAGCAGAAGAGGCATTGGCTGATGACGAACGAAGTCTTCTCTTGATAAACTTCGTCCAGATTGATCTGGTTGTAGCTAGAAAAAGCATCCATAAAGCTCAATAACTGGTTTCTGGCTGTAGAGTCTACTAGGATGTCAACCCGCGGGAGGGGGTAGTTATCCTTGGGGCATGCCTTGTTCAGGTCTGTAAAATCTATACATATCTTCCATTTCCCGTTGGCTTTTTTGACCATCGCTATGTTTTCCAGCCAGTTAGGATAGTACACTTCTCTAATGAAGTCTGCATCTTGCAGCTTGCGGACCTCTTCTGCTATAGCTTGGTCTCGTTCTTGGGTGAACACTTGCTTCTTCTATCGGATGGGGGGAAAAGTAGGCGACACATTCAATCTGTGCACCATGACTGAAGGGTCGATCCCGAGCATGTCTTCATGGCTCTAGGCAAAGACATCCTAATTTTCTTTTAGAAATGTTGTGAGTGCCTGACGGATTGGCGGACTGGCGAGAGTGCCGATCTTGGTCGTCTGCTCAGACCTTGAGTTATCGAGGAGTATCTCTTCCAATCCCTCAACAGCTGCAACCGTCCTCTGTTCTTCTATGCTCATGGTTTGTAAATGGTCGTCCATTTCTAGCATCGCAATGTAGCACTCGCGTGTTGCCACTTGGTCCCCACGTACCTTTCCTACTCTGTACTCGGTGGGGAATTTGATCATCAGATGGTAGGTCGAAGTCACGGCCTTCCATGAGTTAAGAATAGGATGACCTAGGATGGCATTGTAGGCAGATGAGCAGTTGACAACCAAGAATGTAACATCCTTAGTAATTTGTTAAGGGTAGTCACCAACCGTCATAGGTAATGTGACTGCACTGAAGGGGTACACTCTTGTTCCTCTGAACCCAACAAGCGGCGCATTGGTTGGTATGAGCCGATGTCTGTCGATCCTCATTTGCTGGAACGCCAGGTAGTAGAGGATGTCAGCAGAGCTTTCATTGTCAACTAGGACCCGGTGAGTGTTGTAGTCCCCTACCCGTATGCTAACGACGAGTGCGTCGTCGTGTGGGTGGTGAAGGCCTCAAGCATCTTCTTTTGAGAATCCGATTATAGGGTTATCGACCTGTGCCATTTTTGGGACGAAACCCGTCAGCTGGACGTTCTGAACCATCCTCAAGTAAGTCTTGCGGGCTTTCTTGGATGAACCAGAAGCTTTGGTGCCCCCTACAATCATTCTTATGTCCCCTATGGAGGGCCTAGGACGCTCGTTATCCCTTCTGTCAGCCAGCTCCTGCGGTGGATCCGCTTTCTCTTTACTGACAAATCGTTGTAGTTTCCCTTGTCTATTAAAGGCCTCAATCTACTGCTTTAGGTCGTAGCACTCAGCTGTGTTGTAATCGTGATCACGATGAAAGCGGTAATACTTATCTCTGGACCTCTTATTGGGATTTCCCTTCAACTTGCCGGGCCACGTCAAGGCTGCTTCGTCCTTGATTTGCATCAAGACCTGATCGATAGGGGCCGTCAGCAGGGTGAAGTTCATAAATCTTCCAATGAGGGGTTTGGAGCGCCTATCCTCCCGTCGATCTTCGGTCCTGGTCTTCTTCCGTCCCCTATCTTGTCGTGCATTTTCTTGCCTTTCCCTTTTCTTGGGTTTCTCTTCTCGAGCTAGTAGTGCGTCCTCGGCATTCATGTACTTAGTAGCTCGATAAAGCATGTCTGACATGGTCTTTGGGTTGTTTTTATATAAGGTGAACAAAAACTTCCCCTTCTGCAATCCATTGGTAAACATAGCAACCAATATCTTGTCATCAGCCTCATCTACCGAAAGAGCTTCCTTGTTGAAACGGGTTATGTAAGACCTTAGCGTCTTGTCCTCCCGTTGCTTAATGCTCATCAGACATGCAGTGGACTTCTTATATCTGTGCCCCTTGATAAAGTGCAAGGCAAACTGCGCACTTAGCTCCTTGAAGGTACTAATGGAGTTGAGCATCAATCTGCTAAACCATACCCTTGCTGGACCCTTTAGCGTAGTGGGGAAGGCTCGACACATGTTTTCATCTGTCACACCTTGCAAGTGCATCAAGGTTTTGAATGACTCTAGGTGATCTAAGGGATTCTTTGACCCGTCGTAGGCTTCTACCTATGGTATACGAAACTTCGGTAGAAGGGGGAACGAAGTGACGGGAGCAGTAAAAGGAGAGTCTGTCTGGTGTACCAACTTATCCAGGTCGCTTGACACCCGTCCTCTAAGGGTGTTCATCATGAAGTCCATCCGCTCCTTTATCATCTGCATCTCTACGACCATGTACGGCGGTGCCATTTCTGTGACGGATGGGTGGCTGATGTCTTGTCGTTCTTGCCTGCTTAGAGTGTTGCTTCCCTCGGGTCCTTCTTGGTCCCTTCTTTTAGTGCTGGTGCCCTCTTACTCGTCCCCATTATTGTTGGGTCCTAGGTTCTTTTGGCGCAGTTGCTCCTCCAGGTCGTGGTTTTGCTTGATGAGGTGTTCCACAGCTGCGGTGAGGGTTTGTACCTATCTTTTGAGGGCAGTAGTGCGTGGTTCGTCTTGGTTGTTGGTGGTAGCTATCGAGCGAGTGAGGACCATACAACTCTTTGTCCGGGAAGTGGTAGCACAACTTCTACTATAATGAAGTTGTTGCTACGACATTTTTCCCACAAACGGCGCCAACTGATGATCTTGAAAATCGTCAACAAGCCGCACAGTCCTTACGTATTCGAAATAACACATGCGCAACCAAAAAAAAAAGAAAAAAAAGAAAAGAAAAGGACCCCACAGAGAGTACTTGTGTGGTACCGGCCAAATACCCTTCGAAGGTCAAGTTAGAGAACTTTCACAACTCTAGAGTGCTAGAGTTAGGGTGAATTATGCGTCAATTTTGTCATCCCTACACTCTTGTGGACCTTGGTTTGTGAGGGCTTTGGGGTTTTTATAGTAGCGCGAAGCTAACCTTTGTTTCTTAACGGAGAGGGTCTTTCCTTGTAGGGAAGATCCTCTTAAATACACGTATCTGATGGGATTTTTTCCTTATTGGGATTCCCTTGATTAGGGTTAATCGTGAGGTACAAGATATTTCCTTTCATGGATGTTCATGGAGGTCAAGCAAAGCCATGCTGGACTCATCATGCTTTTTGTTCCCTTCGGCCTCTCCCTTCCCTTCGGCCTATTACTCCGCTCGAGGATTCCCGTCATTTTCATGTATATGCCGTCGGGTATCAAGGTGAGGTCGTCGGTCTAAGGCGTCTTTTTCGCATGTCTTCACATGTAGGTGAAGCTGACAGGCCCAATGGAGCCGTCGGCTTCCTTGTATGCAATGTGTTTATAAAATATCCTCGTCAACTTTAAAAGCAAAAAGAATGAACTTGATTGAACTAGTTGCATATTGATGTTTTGTCGATTTCTACCTCATTGTCCTCTTGTTCATCGCTCAAAACCCCATCTCTTGTTTCATCCCTTCTTGTCTGTAGCAGCATCAAGCATGGACAGATCCTTTCATCGCCTTAGGGCAATGGCGTCCTAATTTTTTAAAAACAAATTAAAAGTATGTCTAGGTACTAATTTTAAGTACTTTATTATTTCAACTCATTTCATTTAATAAAAAATAGAATTCAGATTTACATACATATAATTTAGATATTCGAATGGATTGCCCAAGACTTGAATCCAAAACTTGTTGGATTGCATCGGGAAAAAACAAATTCGTCAGGAGACGCACATCTAGGCTCACTGCGCGTCCCGACGAGTCTGACATGGGTGCGCCGACAAAGATGGATACTACATATACAATATCAATTCACAATTACTGTTCGTGAAATTCTAATAAATACAACATAAAATAAAAGAATAAATTGGTTCAATAGTATCTCCTAAATTGAATAAGGATAGGTGCATGAGATCGTTTAGCTCAATTATAATTTGTTACGTTCAAGATCCTAGCATACAAAATATCTAAATAGAAATAGTATAAAAAATATGCTCATTAGTTCTAAGAAAAATAACAGAAAAAATCTAAACAATTTAATTTGTATGGAATGCTAACAAAAGCAAAATTCAATTTTAAATATGGTTAAATTTTCTCTAAGCATTGGTTTTATATTACCTAGTTAGTAATAGACCGTATATAGTCATGGTATATAAATATATGATTAGGTTTTTTATGATTTATTTATATTGAATTTCTCGTTTCTACTTTGAATTAACTCACTTGTTACAAAAATTAAAAAACTTACATTAGATGAGACACCTGGCTCAAAATTAAACTCTAATTGAATTCCAATTTTTACATTGAATTAACTAACTTAGCACAAAAATTTAAAAACTTAGATTAGATGGGACATGTGGCACAAAATTATATTTAACTAAAACTCTAATACTTAAGTTTTAAGAAATTTAAAATTCCACTCCAACTAAAATTCTATATATATATTTTATTAATTATTTGGATATTTTAATTTAAGTAAAACTATATTATTTAAGTTTCAAAAAATTTAAAATTATACTCCAACTAAAATTCTATTGTAAAAAATTTCAAGAAGTTAAAAATAAATTTAATATTTATATTTTAATATAATAAAACTTTTACACTACATTCTGGGGAAATTATTGTGTACTCCCGGAGTACCATAAATGTGTACTCCCTCTTCTCACATAAATGGTGCGTCCGACATATTAAATTCATGGTGGGACCCACCATTTATGTGAGAGGAGGGAGTACACATTTATGGTACTCCGGGAGTACCTAATAATTTTCCCTACATTCTGTCATTGCCTGGTTCAATATATATGTAGCATTATATAGTTAATTTATAGTTTATTGATAATAGTCTGCGATCCACCAGAAGAAAATTTGACAAAAGTCTGTGTTTATTGATAATAGTCTGCTTTTGCCTCTGACGGCTACAAAACATATAAATACTGAGAAAAACGTTTAAAACCCTAATTCGCACTAATTAAGCGATTAGGTGACAAAATTACCGAATTTTACCAAAAATGGCAAAATTGAGTTAAATGCAGAATCATAAACTACTGACCTTAAGGGTCGTCCCAAAACAGACGGGACCTTATTCTGACTTTTAAACTAAAAGTTATTAAGGAAAAACAAATATTACTATAAATAGCAAAAACACTGTTATCGGGGCCTTAATGAAGGAATTCGCCTAAATTTTGGCGACGTTCATGGCATCTGTCATGAATCTGGATCAGAACGTCGTTTCCCTTCAACCTGCCAAATTTCATGCAATTCCGACACTGTTACCCCGATGGCCCCTACTGGCACCCCCCTTTGATCTTGCGTTGTGACTTCCTGCGCCCCTGCTGCTCAAGGAAGGCATGTGCTGTCTGTTCTACATCACCGGGAGTACCTAATAATTTTCCCTACATTCTGTCATTGCCTGGTTCAATATATATGTAGCATTATATAGTTAATTTATAGTTTTTTTTTTTTTTTGAAAACGGTCTCTTCATTCATTCAGATAAATACAACAAATCATTAAACAGTGCTTCAACAACTGGTGGAGGGGTTTCCTCCAACCATATCATATCTTCCATTACATTTTTCGCATGCCTTGCAAGTCCGTGTGCCACTGTATTAGCACTTCGCTTCACGTGACTAAAAGAAACCCATCTAAGACCTGTTGCGAGCCACTGGACATCCTGCACAACGTGACCAAGCCGAGACAAGTCAGGCCCACCATGTGAGAGTGAGGCCATAACTGCTGCGTTGTCTCCCTCAATAACCAGCTCAGAAAATCCAGCATCAATTGCAAATTCTACTGCCTTTCTACAAGCCAACGTTTCCGCCTCCTCGCTGTCCTCCACCAGTGGCCCTTTTGCAGACATAGCTGCCATGACCTCGCCTTTCCCATTCCGTATTATTGCTCCGATACCCGAGCAGTTCAACTCCTTAAAAATTGCAGCGTCAAAATTCAGCTTGTAGACTGGATCCGTAGGAGCAGCCCAGTTGTTTGCATTCAATCTTGGCAGCTGAATATTCAACTGGTCTTGTGATTGTTGGAACTCACTAAGATACTCCCGCGCCCTCTTGTTCAGCCATCTCGGATCCCTCATCTTTCCCCCATGAACTACAGTATTTCGTTGGTTCCAGATCAACCAAGCCTGAACCAAGAAAAGCTCGAACTCATCAGTGGTTTTATAGTTTTAAGTGGCTTTATATATATATATATATATATATATATATATATGATAGTTTTGATAATATTTTTTCCACTTAAGTTTTAGTTAAATAAATGTCCACTTAAGTTGTTTAATCTTTGTGTCAAGTGAGTTAATGGGTGCAAAATACTAAGAATCTAATATTAATGAACTATAAAAAATAAATAAATAAAAAAACCAATCACATATACTCAATAAAAATCACCACCCGTTCTATCTAATTAAAAATTAGGAAAAGATGATCATAAGTAGTATTAAATTTAGGTAAGAATTTTAATATGTGACTAATTACATTTACATTTAAAAAAAATAATTTGACTAATTATTTATATTTTTATATAAAAATTGTGTTTAATTTTAAATGTATCTATATGTATGCGTGTATTACATGCTATTTTTCAACAATTTCACTAATTATTTATATTTTTATAATAAAAATTATGTTTAATTTTAAATGCATTTATGCGTTTGCATGTGTTATATGCTAGTAGCCAATAATAACTTGCAATTTAAGATTGTTGTGAAAATATTATGTATATAGTATTTCTCCAATCCAATTCACCATTAATTTAGCCATCCTTAAATTCTGTATGTTACTTTACTCTTCCTTTCCCTGTCAAGCTCAATTGGCTATTTAAGTTTAAACCCTCAATTATGATTCCATTGGAATTAAAATGCCTACTGTTTTTTATTTTCTATATATTTGCAATTGCTCTATCTCTATTTCTGCAAAAGCTGCCAAAATGCCATTTGATTATATAGTCCCTTCCTAGTGAATGTTTTCTCATTCGTTTGTCTCTTTATTTGTTTTTTTTTTTTTTCAAATATTTCAGTTTCTCTGAGGGAATTTTTTTTTTTTTGGGTTTTGGCAGTCATGTTTTAAGTGGCCAATTTGTTTCAGTCCAAATAATTTGTTTGTATTTTATATTTTTAGTATCATAGTATGTATGATCACCAGATTAAAACAAAAAAAGTATGTATTATTATTTGCCTTCAATATATTTACATAATCTTTTGAAAAAGATTAATAATGGACACAACAAAAAGTGACAATAATTTTATAATATTTTTAAATTAGTATGCTATATTACTAAATAAAAATTAAACTGAAAATTGTGGTAACCTCATATGTGAGTTGACATGTTAATTTTACAATATTCCTATTGTTGTGGATTTTTTATTATCTCTATTGCATTACTCGTATTTAACACTCCTCAATATTGCTTTTGTAATCATCACCCATTCGCTTATAGATCTTGTTACACTGTTGCGTAAAAGACTTATCCTTGACAATATGTTTAAGGTAGAGTAGTCATGTCGACTATCCAATACCCTCTTTTTTCCAAATGAGAGATTGACCATGAGCAAGTGACGTGGCAACGCAAGTTTAGCTCATTCTCTAAAGGTCATCTGACGTGGTCACACTTGATTGGTCCTTCACTCAAGTCATCCATAATTGCTTTTGTACCGTATTTAGTATTTACCTTTGAAAAATACTAAGACACCATTTTTATCCCAATTTACTTATGTAGTAAGTTGTGAGTACTTGGATAAAAGTAGCGGTCTCTAACTCCATCACTCACTATTTATAACGGGAGCAGTTTTGAAAAAAAAGTTATATTCTTAACATTCCTTTTTATTCTTTATACTCTGCTTGTGAACCACCCATGAGTCCATGACCCACCCACTGTACGGACACTCCAGAAAAGCTATTAATCAATTGTCAAGAAAGAAAGTTGAGCAACAGGAAGGACAAATGTATTCTCACACCTATTTTCATTAGGTGATGATTTGTTTAGGCTATTGTTTTACTGGTTGACGAAAAGTGGTATATTCATAAAAGTTTCAACAAATTATAAAGTTAAATTCCTCTCTCTCTCTCTCTATATACACACACACATATATATATATATATATATATATATATAAAGTTAGATACGCAATTAGGTGTCCCTACCAGTTACTGAAAAGTTGAGTGATATAAGAACTTTGTATCAAACCACTGAAAAATAGAAGAAGAAAAAAAGCTTAATTTTATATATTTAATTCCCAAAATTATTATTATTAGTTAAGTTAAAGAAGTGTAAATTTGTAAAATTATTGTAGTAACTGTATAAATTTATACTCGTACTATTTATTTTGCATTTAATTTTTTATTATAAAAAAAGAGAACATATATTAGTTGTTGTGTAAAAAAAGAGAAACAATTAAAAAAATTAAGAAAAATTAATATTTAATAAAATTGAGTTAAAAATAGATAATCTAATATGAGTATTTTTGAAAAGTAGTTATGTAAAATAAAAATGCAGCTTCTTATATTATAGTAAACAAATACTTTTCCGCGAATTGATTTTATTTTATTTTTTCTTGAGAAGATATACGAATTGATTTGAATGCTCTAATATTTTTAGTTTTCACTCCCTACGGATAACCTTTTTTTTAATGAAAAGTAACTCTTCTCTCTCTCTCTCTCTCTTTGATGGAAAGACATAGAACTTCGTTAAGTGCTCGGGTAGCTTTTTCTCTTGATTGGTCACATCAAGCAGCAAATTTCCAAGCGATTCAATTATATATACAATTATTAAAATTAAAACATTTACAAATATTAAAAATAAGTAGGTTCTTATATTATGATAAACAAATGTTTTTACATGAGCCAACTTTTTTTTTTTTTTTTTTTGAAAAAAATACACAAACCAATTTGAGTACTCTAATATTTTTAGTTTTCACTCTTAGGAATAATTTTTTCTTTTTCTCTTTTTCCTTTTTTTTTTTTTTAATGAAGAGCAACTTTCTCTTTTTTGAAGCCAGAGTAACTCTCTCTCCCTCCCTCTCTCTCTCTCTCTCTCATTATGGGAAGAAAAAGTACTTCATTAAGAAAAAAAAGCAGCAACTTTCCACAAGCAGTCAGGGTAACTTTTCTCTTGATTGGTCACACCAAGCAACAAATTTCCAAGCGATTTGATTATATATACAATTATTAAAATTAAAATATTTACAAATATTAAAAAGAACTAGGTTCTTATATTATAACAAACAAATATTTTTACACGAACCGAATTTTTTTTTTTTTTGAGAAAATACACGAACTGATTTTAATACTCTAATATTTTTAATTTTCACTCTTAGGAATAACTTTTTCTTTTTCTCTTTTTTAATGAAGAGCAACTTTTTCTTTTTTGAAACCAGAGTAACTTTTTTTTTTTTTGGATGGAAGACAAGGAACTTCATTAAGAAAAAAAAAAAACAACAAATTTCCACAAGCAGGGTAACTTTTTCTCTTGATTGGTCACATCCAGCAGCAAATTTCCAAGTGATTTAATTATATATACAATCATTAAAATTAAAACATTTAAAAATATTGAAAAAAAGGTAGATTCTTATATTATAATAAACAAATATTTTTACACGAAGCGATTTTTTTTTTTTTTTTTAGAAAATATACGAACTGATTTGAATGGTCTAATATTTTTAGTTTTCACTCTTACGAATAACTTTTTCTTTTTCTCTTTTTCTCTTTTTTAATGAAGACCAACTTTTTTCTTTTTTGAAGCCAGAGTAACTTTTTCTCTTTTTTTGATGGGAAGACAAGGAACTTCATTAAGAAAAAAAAAGCAGCAAATTTCCACAAGTAGCCAGGGTAACTTTTTCTCTTGATTGGTCACACCCAGCAGCAAATTTCCAAGCGATTTAATTATATATACTATCATTAAAATTAAAATATTAAAAAAATAGGTTCTTATATTATAATGAACAAATATTTTTACACAAACCGATTTTTTTTTTGTTGAGAAAATACTCGAACCGATTTAAATGCTCTAATATTTTTAGTTTTCACTCTTAGGAATAACTTTTTCTTTTTCTCCCCCCCCCACCCCCTCCCTTTTTTTTTTTAAGAAGAGCAACTTTTTCTTTTTTTAACTTTTTTTCCTCCTTTTTTTTTTTTTTTTTTTTTAATTTATGGGAAGACAAGGAACTTCATTAAGAAAAAAAAAGCAGCAAGGTAACTTTTTCTCTTGATGGGCCACACAAGCACCAAAATTTCCAAGCGATCCAATTATAATTGCTCAAAAAAAAAAAAAAAAAATGAATGAGGGAGAATCTAAAACACTTTATGCATGTAGAAACTCACTACGTGGCCTAAAACTATTATCTCAAAGAAGCTCTCTGCAGCAAGACTGCATCCTCAAACAAACCAAACATCGAAACGTGTCAGTAGCACGTGAGAATGAAAATGATTGGGTCATGGAAACGTCAGCTTCACAAGCCAGCAGAAATAGTTTAAATCGAAAGAGTCTCACGAAGCATGGAATAATTACTTTTCTTCCCCATTAAGTTATGTATTTGTTTTAGTCTGAGGAATTGACTTGGGATTGACAACAAAAGACAGCGACAGAGTAAGAGACACTGACACAGTGACACTCTCTGAGTTCTTTCGCCTTCTTCATGAGCTTTGGTTATTTTCATTCTCTCTGGTGAGACTCAGACAAGACTCCTATATACGTAATATTCTTTCTTCATTTGCAAGTTTCATTGATGTGGGTGTCTAATGAAACTGATCAAACTTCAAAGGGACTGTCTTTTTGTCATTTCTTTTACTGGGTCGAATTTTTTGTGTTTGTATTATTATTTTTTTTCTGGGTTGAAATTGGTTGGAATTTTCAAGTAGTAAAGGGGTTGATGCATCTTTGCTTTATTTCCTATGAGGGTTTGCTTGTGTTGCTTTATACTACTATGTTTGTTTGATTAATTTGATTATGAGCATTATTATTCTTTGGGTTTGTTCTTTTGCTGCATCTCATTCTCTAGCTCTTTTGCTTGGCCTACTAGATAATCTATAAGTTGGCATAGATAATCTATGATTTCTTTAATTTTTTCTGCTTATTTCAAACTGCTACTTAGTTAAATAATGAACTTTCTTCTTATAATAATGGGTCATATTATCAATAAAGAGCCAAAGCCACTGTACTTCCACTTGTTTTTCTTTGGAGAATAACATGGTGATTAAACAATTCACCAGTCACATTGAAGGGTAGGGACCTGGAGCATTTTAATTTGCTACACAGCAGATCAAAACCCTCACAAGCATGTGGCCTTATCATAATTGTTGGCGGGAAGAGTGAGATTCATATGGCCTAGTCTCGACAAATTGTCACAAATGTAGGAATAGACAGGTTTAGGACTGAAGAGCGAACCTATACATAAAGGGGCTAATGATTTGTTAGGACTTATTGTCAAGCTCAGATTTATAATCCTACCATTAGTTAATTCGACAATCTAGTCCAATATTTAACCATTCTTGCTTAGGGATTACTAGAATTTGTGAGTTACTAGATTTGATTTTGATCTATGATCCTACCCATATTTAGTTTAACAATCTAGTCCAAGATTTCACACTCTTACGCAGAGTTTGATTAGAATTTTTGAAGTAGTGGAGTTTCTTTTGAAAGTGAGAATCACATTCTTTTAAGTGTTTAGTGGCAGTAGAAGTACATCCAAAATCTTAGTGGTTGCTTCGTATTTAAATTTGTGTTTCTTTATTTGATTGTGGGACATGACCACGTGGCGATGTAGTAAAAATGAGAGGACTAATTGGTGAGGTAGCAGCGTTTATGTAACAAGTAGGTGATGCACAAAAATGAAGAGATAGATTAAGATTGGAAATCAATTTTTCAGGAAGACTAAGAGTGATGGATCTTATGATGATAGTTACATTCTTAGACAATCCTTGCTTTCTCTAACTGCATCTAGTTATAGATTGAGATTCCTTCAAAATATGACTTTTTGGATGCTCATAGAAATGTTTAATGTCTGGTCTGGAAGTATCCATACTATGGACTTGATTTCGGGATAATAATTGTCTTTTGCATGTAAATGGTAAACTTGATTTTCTTGCCTTTCTTGCATTGATGGAGACTTTTTTGGTTATTTATTTACTTATTTTCTAGTTATTGTGAACTTTCACTAAGTTATGCAATTTTACTTCTAGAATAATTGGGGTTTAAACACTTTCAAAACCTTTATCATTCATACTAATTATTGCAATACGGACTTCACCATCTCCATAAATTTTTATGACATACACCCACCACAATGATGGGTACCGCTCCAGCATAAATGGAGGCAGCGTAGTTTTACTATTGTACTTATGGACTGACATTTGAGAAGTGGGAGTTCAGTGCCAAGAAATTAATTTTATTCAAAATAGTGTAGATTTGCAACATTCAGTAAGGTATTTATTTTATTATTAATTTCTATGAAAGAAGGGATAAATTCTTTACTGTCTTGACACAAAGTCTAAGTAGTTTTTTTTTTCTGGTTTATGATATATTGTGCACATGCAAAGTAAAATGTAATATATTTTTGCTGATGACTTGTGGCAGAAAAAAGTTCTGGTAAAATTAATTGGATTGGATGGGTAAGACAATTCAGTTGAATGGATTCCCTCCGAATGTGACTGTAGCGACTGTTAAACAGTTTGTGGAGCGACATACAGGTGAAGGAACTGTTTATGCTATTAAGATTAGGCAAAGCAGAGGTGTGCGTCCAGGGGCATATGCTATCATTCAATTCACCACCACCAGATGTGCTGAATTAATTATCTCCTTAAGGTTATGGTATGGGGCATCTTATCTGAAGGCTCGGGAAATGGAGCGTGATATTGTACCAAAGCCAAGAACTTTTCTGCATAGGATGGAAAATATAAAATTGCATCTTGGTTGTCAGATCTCAAATGAAAGATTTGTAATTTTATGGAATGCGGTGAATGTTTCAGTGAATTTTGGGATTGGATTAAAAAAATTACAATTTTTTCTTTCCCATAATTATGTGGAATACAGACTCGATCTTTACAACGAGAATATTTGGCAGATGGAGTTACATCGTCCACGTAGTCAAGATACTAAGCATCTTTTGATTCAGGTTGGTCTGTTTTGATTTGATTGTTCATTTTAATATAAAAAATATCTGGTTATCTTCTCTTTAGCTAAACAAATAGTGTTATTTAAGTGTTGATTCCTCCATTGTCTTGTTTGAACAATTTGCATGTTTTACTTTGTTGAAATTACTCATGTGAACACCGGTTTTATCATATTCAAATTACAAAAATACCCTCACAAGGGTTAAGAATTACAAATGTAAATAATATTTGGACTATATATTCAAAAAAGTTCATCTGCCAATGAACTATGGCTCAACTGGCAATTCTTTCATAATAATGGGTTCAATACCTATTGGGTGTGTGTAGTTTACCAATATAAAAAGGGTTCATGCTATCTTCTTTAATCATCACATCCTTGCGCATAAACTCAGAAGTTCTAACTTTGATTTTCTGTCTTCTGTAGTAAACAACTATACTCCCAGTAGAACTCATGAGTGCAACACTTGTGATGCATATACAAATTGATTTTTTTTTTTAATGTAAAATAATGTTTTTGGTAGTTAGTTATCTAGTGCAAGGTTCATATAAAGATACATTTTTGTGCCAGTATGAAAATCAACTACCTCATAAGCATATACTCTAGCTATGTTTTATGCTTGCAATAGCTATTAACAAAACATGGTGTATTCTCTGTAAGTACCAAATGAGTTTACTTTTTCTCTAACACTAACTGTTAGTTGACATTCACAGAAGGATCCTTATAATTATTTTTATTATAATATTTTTTATTTTGTTTTAATTGTTAGTTATATGGCGCTCCTCGGATTTATGAGAAGGCTGTGCTCACTTCAGGAAATGAATTTGAAGATCCTAATCTCAATTATTTCATGCATATTCCTGATGACCAATGGATTCGTGCAACTGATTTCACTCCATCATGCTATATTGGGCAATCTTCTGCTTTGTGTTTGGAACTTCCGTCTGATCACCAGCTTCCAAATTTTCGGGAGAACTTTGCTTATTACAAAGAAAGTGAAGAAAGATATATTTTGGAAACTGGGTCTAGTTTTTCTTCCAATATGGATTTGGTGCCTATTGTTGGCCCTCCGCCTGGGATTACCTTACCATTTGATATCTTGTTTAAAATTAACTCGTTGGTTCAAAATGGCTGTCTTGCAGGACCAACACTTGATGCTAGTTTTTATCGCTTGGTTGATCCAAGAAGAATGAATATTGCCTTGATAGAATATGCACTGGAGAAACTTTATCATTTAAAAGAATGTTGTCATGAGCCTTCAAGGTGGCTTGGTGAGCAGTATAGAAAGTACATGACATCACGACATCCTCCAAAGTCGCCTGTTATATCCTTGGACTCTGGGTTGGTGTATGTACGTAGGGTTCAAATAACACCTTCTAAAGTTTACTTTTTGGGTCCAGAAATTAATGTATCAAATCGTGTCTTGCGCCATTTTCATGAAGATATTGATAATTTTCTTCGTGTCTCCTTTGTTGATGAGGAACTGGATAAACTGTATTCAACAGATTTATCTCCACGTGCATCTTCTGGTAATGAGGATAGGAGAACTGGAATCTACAAAAGAATTCTATCTATTCTTAGAAATGGCATAGTTATTGGTGATAAAAAGTTTGAATTTCTTGCATTCTCATCAAGTCAATTACGAGAAAATTCCATGTGGATGTTTGCTTCAAGAAATGGACGTAATGTTGATTATATCAGAGAGTGGATGGGCATTTTTTGTCAGATTAGAAATGTGGCAAAATATGCTGCCAGATTGGGTCAATCCTTTGGTTCATCCACAGAAACTCTTAGTGTTGATAAGCATGAAATTGAAATTATTCCTGACGTAGAGGTTGTTCAGGATGGGGTCAAGTATGTCTTCTCTGATGGAATTGGGAAAATATCTTCTGAATTTGCTAAGGAAGTAGCTTTAAAATGCAGTTGTAAAGGACACACTCCATCTGCCTTTCAGATTCGATACGGTGGGTACAAAGGTGTTGTCGCAGTTGATCCAACCTCATCTGTGAAATTATCATTAAGAAAGAGCATGTCCAAGTATGAATCAGATAACACAAAACTAGATGTTTTGGCATATACCAAGTTTCAGCCTTGTTATCTGAATCGCCAATTGATCACCCTTTTGTCTACCCTTGGAGTTGAGGATTATGTTTTTGAGAAAAAACAAAAAGAAGCTGTAGAACAACTTGATGCTATATTAATAGATCCGTTAAGGGCACAGGAGGCTTTGGGTTTGATGTCCCCAGGAGAGAATACCAATATTCTAAAGGAAATACTCATGTGTGGTTATAGGCCTGATTCTGAACCATTTCTTTCTATGATGCTGCAGACATTCCGGGCATCAAAGTTGTTGGAATTGCGGACTAAAGCAAGGATATTTATTCCAGATGGAAGGGCAATGATGGGATGTCTAGATGAAACTAGAACTTTGGAATATGGTGAGGTATATGTGCAATTTTCTAGTAAAAAGCTTAGGCAGCTACAAAATGATTTCAGCATGTGTAGTGGCAGTGGATCAGATCAGCGATTTGTTCTTAAGGGGAAGATAGTAGTTGCAAAAAACCCCTGCTTGCACCCTGGCGATGTGCGTATTTTGAAGGCCGTTAATGTGCCAGCTTTGCACCATATGGTGGACTGTGTTGTTTTTCCCCAAAAAGGATTTAGGTAAATTAATCTCCTAGTACTTCTTCAACTTTATCCTTGAATAATGTTATTTGAATCATAGGTGACAACTTTTATTTTTGTCTCTCTCATCTTTATGTGAAAGCACCATTTTGTTATTGAGCTAGCTAGATTCTACCTGTTGACTGCAAGAATATATTCTCTGTAGACGATATGTTGCAACTGTGACTGCAGTGGATAAATTTGCATGAAGTCCTTCAATTTTTATATTTGAGTACTACAAGGCTTAGTCACCTCTCTTTCTAGTTAGCAAATGATTTTGTCAACTACGCTTGTCATTTGTTAAAACATGATAAAAACATGGATATGGGTTTGGGATGTAGTGGTCTTCCTATTAGAGTTATACTCGCAAAATCCCCAAAAGGGAATAATATAATTACGGTTCAACTAAATGTTTAACTACCTTATGTTTTCTCTTACAAGGGAATCAAGTGTCTATGCTACATGGGACTTCACTTTCCCTTGAAGTTTTAAAGTTTGGGATTTATGTGATATTGACAATTTGACATACACCTGAACTAATTTGTGTATTTTGAGTCTTATGTAATTTTGCACCTAGGATTTTGGCTTTAGTGGCAAGATAAACCATTATTATCAAATATTATATGCTTTGTCTACAACATCATCAGTTAGTTTATATGTGGCAGAATGTTCGTTCTTTTGAATGCTATTTAGTGGAATTTTCTAAAGATGATTGTGACTGACAGTTATTTGATTTTTATAAGGCCTCATCCAAATGAGTGTTCCGGTAGTGACTTGGATGGGGATATCTACTTCGTCTGTTGGGATCCTGAACTCCTTCCACCTCAACAAATTCAGCCAATGGATTACTCTCCAGCACAAAGTCTGCAGTTGGATCATGACGTTACCATTGAGGTATAGCTGTCTTGGATAAATGATAGCTTGTTTAAATAACTGGGCAGCCCTTTTTTTCCCCTATGTTTTAATCTAAATGTAGGTTCTCTTAATGTTCTTTTGGCAAGCTCTTATGTTCTTATTTTGCCCTTATATCAAGGTATCTCAATGTTATAATTCATGATATCTCTATTCCCCATTCCCCTCTTGTGTGGCTTGATGTCATTATAACGGTTGTGCCAAACACACAAAGCAATAAATTAGTAAGCACCACAATACACAAATGTTTCCATAAATTCTATGTCTAAATCCATGGGCAATACCAATGATGGTGCAACAATAGCGTGGTTGAAGCAAAAGTGATGTGGTTTTAAAAGTCTAGTTATATGTGTCTTAGGGTTAAACAATTTTAATTTGGGGTTTAATATAGCTAGTTGTGGTTAATTTTGTATTTAGAGGCAAAATGGTAACTTTTGCAACTCCTATGAATTAATGGTATTTAAGTAGTTTAGTTGAGTTTAGAATTTACTTGGAGATCCTATGTATCTTCAGTTTTATTTTCTGAGTTCAAGTTAGTGTTTGATTAGTTTTTGCTCTATAAGGTTTTTGTTTATTAGAATTCAAACTTGGATTCTTAATACTACTAGTACTGTTTATTAGGACTCCTCAAATTAGGAGTCTTAATACTACTAGTACAAGAAAAAATCCTTACATATATTTATGCTTAATGTACTCAAAGAATAGATGGAGTTGATTAATAAAATATTGAGTGTTTTTGATGGAGGAAATTTGTGAAAACAGAAAGTTATTTTAGAAAGCTAAGTTGCTTAGAGAAAAGAAAGAAAGAACTAGCTCTTTAGGAAACTCACTCCTGGAATAATACCTCACAGGTAGAGATTTCTTTGATTCAAATTTCACCAGTTACAATGAGTGCAGCCTTGCTCATTTATAGTTACATAAGCAAGCTGCTGAGTTAGTTACAAGAACCCACCTTATGGCTGTCATGTGATTGGTCAAAGCCTAACAAACTTCTCTAACTAATTGATAGGCTATTACTAACAACCTATCGGCTAACTTTCTGTTACAAGTAAAAGGAACTACTTATCATACAACATAAGCACTAGTAACAACTAGTTTTAAAAATGAACAGCATCAGTTTTGAGTATTGATCAGGCACGTTGGCCTTTATGTGTGTTCTCTATAGACAAAGATTTGTCTTCCAATTATCACACAAAATTCTCCGAAAGTTACACCACCATTTTATTTTTAGGGACAATCAAAGTCCCCCACTTAATAGGCACGATTTAGTGTTCATGTTCATGTTTGAGTTAGAAAAGAAGGAAAAGAATTGTTTGTTTAATAGCCAATACATAATTGTTTGTTTAATAAGTGACCTTATACTTGCCATTGATGCCCTGGCGCGGTGGGGCTTTCGAAGCTGTGTTGTGGAGTCGTGGGTCTGGTCAAGAGATTTGTCTTATATTTATCTGTTGAGGGATTTGTCTGTTTGGTCATCTAAAATAGGAACTATTTAACACTTTATTTGGGTTCTGATTTTATACAAGCCTTTCTATGTATTATTTAAGCATAGTAAAAATTGTACTAGAGAGGCAGAATTTTATATACAAACAGCATGGAAACTCAAACATTGGCTGTGTAGTAGTTTAGTTTGTTCAGCATTACATGAATTGGAATTCCATGAAAATCCTTCAAAGCATTGAATTGATGAGTTGCATTTCTGTATATGTCATAATGTATTGTCAATTCAATGAATTTTGATTTTCTGCTCAATTTTATTTCTAACCTGATGCCATAGAACTTAAAAAGATTCTATTTCCCACAAATTCCAATATAAGAGGTGTTTATTTTTTCTGTTACAGGAAGTCCAGGAGTATTTTACCAATTACATTGTCAATGACAGCTTAGGAATTATTGCCAATGCCCACACAGCATTTGCAGATAAAGAGCCTACAAAAGCAATGAGTAATCCCTGCATAGAGCTTGCAAAGCTATTTTCAATTGCCGTTGACTTTCCGAAAACTGGTGTACCAGCTGAAATACCGCATGAACTTCATGTCAAAGAATTTCCAGATTTCATGGATAAGCCTGACAAACCCACCTATATATCAGACAATGTGATTGGAAAGC
Organism: Quercus aquifolioides; assembly: GCA_019022515.1. Taxonomy (NCBI): domain Eukaryota; kingdom Viridiplantae; phylum Streptophyta; class Magnoliopsida; order Fagales; family Fagaceae; genus Quercus; species Quercus aquifolioides. The sequence continues at coordinate 38,814,400 of CM032330.1, forward strand.
TTTTCCGGGAGGTGCAAGACATTACACCAAATACTAGTTATTTTAAGTCCTTCACTGCTGAAGTTGCAATGCGGTCATATGACTCTGATATGGAAGTTGATGGCTTTGAGGATTTCATTGATGATGCTGTTTATTACAAGGGAAATTATGATTACAAGTTGGGAAACATGATGGACTATTATGACATCAAAACTGAGGCTGAAATACTGAGTGGGAATATCATGAGAATGGGCAAGTCTTTCACTAAGAGAAGAGATGCAGAAGCAATTACTATGGCTGTAAAGTCCTTGAGAAAGGAAGCGAGGGCCTGGTTCAATGAGAAGGGAAGTGATTTAGATTCTGAAGCTGAAGATGTATATGCAAAAGCTTCAGCTTGGTACCATGTCACATATCATTATAGTTATTGGGGTACCTACAATGAGGGTATGGATCGAGATCATTTCCTTAGCTTTCCATGGTGTGTCTATGACAAGCTGGTCCACAGTAAGAAGGAAAAAGCGAGGATGGCTCTGTCTTCTCTGGAACACCAGTTCAGTCGTGGATTGCGTTTGAGTTGAGAAATTTGCATTTGTTGTCCCCTCTTGAACTTTTGATGATCTCTATAGCTTAACTTTTCCTTCTTATCATGTGTATGTAATAATGTAAATAGAAAGTACAGAATTTAACTTTGGTACATGATGTTTGCTTCTTTTAGCGGAGTATAATATTATGTCAGTTTAGTAAGATGTAAATGCTTAAGTTGATCATTTTATTATATATAGCTATGGTTTCTTCTTTTTACAGAGGCTATTGACCCACAGTAGTGGTTTTGAAGCCCTCATTATATTTGGCTACGGTCAACTCTGCAGGCTGAATTTTTACTTGAAAAGAGTTGGTGATCAAAGTACAGGGTTATGGTTGATGGCATGACACACCAGCTACTTCATTCCAACTTTAGGAGAATATGATAAGACTTAAGAGGCATGATGTCTACGTGTATGGCAAGTTGTCAACACCTATCACAACTTGCTTAATGTTTTTTCTAGTTGTGAATAATATTGTACCATGTTCCAATTCCAACGCGCGGTTACACTTATCTTCTCTCAATTTGCTTTGATATTAGTCCATCTTAATTTACTTTTACATTGTACCACCTTCCAAAAATATTTGTAATTTATTCACACAAAATGAATGCCATTTCAATTCATGTTTATTCCAAACAATTGTATTGAATTGCACAACCAATTGATGAATTGAATTGTGAACTCGAGTGTAATTCTTTTCATTACAATGTGTTAAATGTACATTATTATATATTATATTAGCAACGCGATGTGTTATACTATGTTGTGTATGCCAGAGTGGATGCGGAAGAGGAAGCATAGAATAGGAACACTGAGAACACGAGGGTTACGTGGTTCAGCCTTGACGGCCTACATCCACGGAGGAATCCCTTAAGGGCTATATCTTTATTATATGAGAGTGTAGTACAATAACCTGTGTTACAATGAACCTTAACATGAGTATATATAGGCGACTAAACCCTAAACTACTAGTACAAGTAGGACTGGGCTTGGGCCTATTACATTGGGCTAATATATGTCTAATATATATCTCTAACACCCTCCCTCAAACTCAAGGCGAAAGCTCGATGAAAGCTTGAGGTTGGATAAGCATGAGAAGATCACTTGGAGATGCCTTGAAGAATGCCTTTGAAGAAACCACAATGAAGAATGTGCCAATTGACCAATTTCAGAGCTTCAAATGAAGAAACGGAGTCCAAAATTGGAATCTACGTGAAAAACTGAGCAAGATAGGCTATTTCAGAAATTTTGACTTTTGGTCAAAAGTCAACGCAAAAAGTCAAAGTCAACTGGTCAAAGTCAATAGATCAGGGTCAAAGTCAACGGATACATGGACCGGGTCGGTTCCGGGTTTTCCGGGTCGGATCACGGATCGGGCTGAAGAGCTGCTGACTCATCCTGATGACGTGGTGCTGACCTGGCCTAGGGCTGACGTGGCAACAGCTGGGCCGTGATGACGTGGCAAGCTGACGTCAGATGACATCAGCATCAGTTTTCCGGCGCGTGGCAGAGCGTGCGATGTTCACCGGCGCGTGGAGGAGAAGCGCGAAATATTAGAGGCGCGTGAGAGCGCGTGCCGGGTCAGATGGCTGCCGAAATTTCAGGTTCTGTAGATAGGTCAACGAGAAGGCCGTAGGAGCGGCGCGTGGGAGAGCTTCAAAGTCAACTTCAGCGCGTGGAGGCGCGTGAGACGGCCGTTGGTGGCCATGTTTCTGGGTTTTTGTCTCGGGAGGTCGTGGAGCACGTCTGTGGTATTGGTTTCATCAGGCGAGGCATGGATTTGCACAGATCTGAAAGTTAAGTCACGGCTTTGCTTGAGTTTGTGGATTTTGGACACAGCACTGAGCCATGGTGGCTGCAAGATGCCGTTGAGTCTAGATCCGACAGACAAGCATGTGTGACTTTTGATGGTGGTGTGCACGTGAGAATCTTCTTTGCTTGCTAGAGATGTTTGTTTGATGCCAAGAACGAAGTTTGGCTCTGATACCATGTTAAATGTACATTATTATATATTATATTAGCAACGCGATGTGTTATACTATGTTGTGTATGCCAGAGTGGATGCGGAAGAGGAAGCATAGAATAGGAACACTGAGAACACGAGAGTTACGTGGTTCAGCCTTGACGGCCTACATCCACGGAGGAATCCCTTAAGGGCTATATCTTTATTATATGAGAGTGTAGTACAATAACCTGTGTTACGTGGGTTACGTGGTTCAGCCTTGACGGCCTACATCCACGAGGGTTACGTGGTTCAGCCTTGACGGCCTACATCCACGGAGGAATCCCTTAAGGGCTATATCTTTATTATATGAGAGTGTAGTACAATAACCTGTGTTACAATGAACCTTAACATGAGTATATATAGGCGACTAAACCCTAAACTACTAGTACAAGTAGGACTGGGCTTGGGCCTATTACATTGGGCTAGGGCCTATTACATTGGGCTAATATATGTCTAATATATATCTCTAACACAATGCAATGAATTGAATATATTAGAGCATTGTTTGTACTTGCCACTAGCATTACATTCAATTGTTGTTACTTTTCCTCTTTAAGTTATGACTTTACTAAACATTATTCATATAAAAGAGGTTTTTTTTTTTTTTTAGGAACATATAAAAAGTGGTCAAGTCCCTATTGTTATGGCCCTTTATTTGTAGCTAATATCAAAGTTTCTTTTTGACAATGAAATAAAATTTGTGCTGATGCATATGCAAATTTGTGACAATAAGAAGTCTTATATGTGCTTTCAAAGCCGCATCATATGCGTTTCAAAACAATAAACAGTTGATTTCCTTCATTGCGTTTTGACTCCAACAGGCCGATAATCTCTCCATGTTTCTTACGGTATCGATCAAATAGTTCATCAATAATCTCAGTTCCAAAATGTTTGCTTATTATACCCTCCATGACAGCTCTTAGGTGCATCGTGCATGCCTGGCCACTGAGGTCATCAACTCTTGCCCAAGGTTGTGTTATCTCCATTCTTTCAATGCTAAAACACCCATTTCTTTCCACCAGTTGCGTCATCTCCTTGGGTGAGGCAAGATAAACAGGCAAGTTAAAGGAGTCCACTTGAACTTCACTAATTAATCCCTGCGAAGGTAAGAGTAGGCATTTTGGTTGGAAAATACTAAAACTATTACCAATTTTACTAGAAAAGGCCTACAACCTGATGTGGTGGTGGATGCAATTGGTCATATTTAAATAACATAATAAATGAGTATTTGAATTATTGTGATTTGTAAACACATTAGTTTGCAAAGCATATGTAACAAAATTTATAATATCTCTAGCATCATTAGTTTCGTTTTTACACATATGGAACATAAATCGTTCTTGGGACACATGGGCGGCTCCACATTAAGCTCAGGGGGTTCAAATGAACCCCCTGAACTAGCCCAAAAAATATATATTATAATGTAAATTTTTTTTTTTTGACCCTTAAATAAAAATTTGAACACCCTAACTCTAAAATTTTGTTAAACATAATTAAAATAAGTTTGAATCCGATGCTCTTAACAATATCTTGCCTTTTTAAACACACCAAAAAGTCCAATAACAAACTAATTTGATCTTTTTTTTTTTTTTTTAAATGTCCAACAACAAAAGTATAAATTTGCTAATCTTAATTCTTAAACCTTATAAAAAGCTCATTTAGATCTTAAAAAATTTGAAATCAATCAATCAAATGGGAGATCAGTGGATGAATAATTGTTTGGCTATGTACATTGAAAAAAAAATGTAACTGATAGAATTGATAATGAAGATATCATGTAATGATTTCAAAATATGAAACCTCAAATAAGGTAATCGTAAAACTTCTTGCATTTGGGTTTTTTTTTTTTTTTTTTAATGCCAATATATTCAACTTCATTTTTGTTTTAGATTTTATATAATTTATGTTTCTCATTGCACCTCCTAGAAAATAATCCTAGAGCCGCCACTGTTGGGACAATGCATAACTAGGAGAAGTGACAAACTCCAACCCCTACAAAAGAGATCCTCATGAAGTGGTTTTCTTTTTAAGTTGTTTGCCAGGCAAATTGCTTGTACATTATATAGACCAGTTAAAGTACTCCATGGTCCTAGCAAATTTCTATTATCAGATGAGTATATAAAAGTTTAAGTTTTACAAAATTTTGTATTTTTAAGGTCCAAATTCTTAGTTCATAAGCTGACATTTAGTGTAAGTTCAATAAATTTACTTGCAGTGATCTATTTGACTTGGAAAAGCTTCTAGTGCAAAAAGTAATAGCTGATTGCTAGCTTACCTCCTTTGCCATATCCATGAGGCAGTGTCCCAGGAAATCAAACATCAATCCTGTTGCTGAACTGGAATGAGGAATCCCATTTGGAATTCCTAGCATAATAAGCACCATTAGTCCACCCACAACAAGCTCTTTAGCCCTACCATCTAAAAAGGTTGTTATGTCCTTAGCAAATTGGGCTGTATAAACTTGAGCTACTTCGTCTGGGGCACTTGCATAGTGAACCCTCCCCTTGTTCCATGCAGCAGAGTTCTTATTAAGCAGCTCTTCTGGCACCTTAGAGAGCCATTGGAGTGCAAAAGATGAATGCACAACATCGAGAGAGAAATCAGGGAATAGCCGACCATGGAAAGACCCTGGCACTCCAGTTGCAAAGTATGGCCTTTCTGGTGGGAGAGAGGCAAAGAGGGTATTAAAATCATTGGATGTATGATCATTGAAGAACACTTGAAATTCAGGCATATGAGAAGCAAAGCCTTGGGATTGGTACTTTTGTTGCACAGCATCTATTATATTTTGCATAGCAATGAAGGTATTTGGCCCAACTGAACATCCCAAATCTGCTATGCGGAATGTGCTCTTTGAACTAGAAATTTGTTTTTCTACATCAAGCTTCTCCGCAATTACATCATCAATTATTGCCTTCACAGCATTTGAACCTGCCCTCTGCATACTAGGTATGTCAATCATAGTAGTTTTCGACTTTTTTAAATGTCACTTTTTATTATATATAGTTTTTCTTTTCTTTTCTATTTTTAAACAAACCTATTTATAAAAAAAAAATGAAAAATAAGATATACCAGATGGACATTAGGTTTATCTAATGGACACTAAGTTAAGTAAGTCATTATTAACATATGCACAAGTATACAACATGGATCATTGGTATGGTTAAGTTGTGGTTATAAACTTATAAGGCATGTTTGGTACACTGTAATGATTATTATATGAGAATAAGAATAAGTATTACAAGGAATACATTAAGTTAAAATGTAATAAGTATTACTATTCATTAGTTTCGTGATCATTTAAGAATAAAATTCTGAATATGCATCCACAATTTAGTAGAGTATAAAAAGAATGTGTAATTATATTATTTTTAAATCAAATTTCCTAAAATACACTTATTTGAGGGTGTTCAAAATAGAGTTAATAATTAACAACAAGGAAAATTTATTTTCTTTCCTTTTGAAGATGTGGCAACTAATGACTTTTTAGGAAATTTTTAAAAAAAGTTATTACATAAGGTGAAGGAATAGATATTCAGTACTTTTAACAAGGAATAGTTATTCCTTATTTTGAAGAATAGCTATTCATAAGGAATAATTATTCATTGTAATAAAAACATAACCAAATAACCGAATAGTTATGCCATAGGAATATCTATTACATTACAATGTCTATTACAGTCTACCAAACATGCCATATATAATTGATTTTGTAAATGAACCCATCGGCTTATTGGAAGCATTTCTCTTTCTTTTTGACAACTATGACTAAAACACATCAATAGAATACACAACATTTGAAGAAATGATAAATTTTCAAAAAAAAAAAAAAAAAAATTCACTATAACTTTTTTTATATTATTAGACATGCAAATAAACAACACATTCTATTAGCCAATAAATGAGGTATTAATATTTTATATATGGGTTGATTTCAAGTTACATATAGTATAACTCTAAACAATGTTACACAATCCAATAACTTATTATTGAATTCATATTTTAAAAATCCTACCGTTAAATTACATGTTCTATATATTCTTAACATGCATGCCAATTTTCATGTCAATCAGATGTTATTTACCATTCAATCCATAAATTCATCTTTTATGAATTATTTTAATCTACAAAAACTTCAAATTTAAATAATTGATTGATGATTTTGAATATTTTGAACAATTTAAACTTCAAATATTTGATCATTTAAAAATTTTGCAAGCATGGAGAACAAATAATGAAATCTAATAATGAAGTTGTCAAAATTTACACAAATTAAAAAAATATTGGTAGCTATAACATTTCTAAAAATTATATTATGTGTAGCTTGAATCTATGGATATATATATATATATATATATATATATATATATATTTTTTTTTTTTTTACTTTGCAAAACAAATAAATTAATATATTCTATTGGTTAAAAGGGGTTTCTTCCATTTGGGGCTTGATAGCAACATGTTGCAACCCAGAGATTTATTAGCATGCACATTATATGGCCGGTAAAAATTCATTACCAAATGATATACACATTAGTATGCAACATGCCTAGCCAAAAAAGATTAGAAGATAGTTCTCAAAAAAAAAAAAAAAAAAAAGATTAGAAGAGAGGAAGATATAGGAGAAAAATAGATAATAAAATTGAAGAAACCTGGAAGTAGGAGTTTTTGGTATAACTATTACTGCCATCTCCGCGGTTCATTGGATAAGATTCAGGCACTATGTTTGTATTGTTACTCATCTTCAGCTCTCTCTCTCTCTCTCTCTCTCTCTCTCTCTCTCTCTCTCTCTCTCTCTCTCTCTCTCTCTCTCTCTCTCTCTCCTTGTGTTCTCACCAAGTTATGCCAGTTGATAGGAGCTATTTGCTTTATATTCTTAACATTGTACTCTGACAACGATTGGGTTAGCCAGCCACAATTTAATAACAACTAGTAAGTTGCCAGTGCGATACACGGATAATTTTGTAATATTTTATGTAAAATGGTTTTGGATAATATTGTGTATATATATTATAAAGAACAAGTAAACTAAATTAGAGTAAAGAAACATATACATTTTAAAGTATTAAAAATTAGTTTAGTAGCTTCATTGCATATTTGTACCCTTCTTAAGGTACGATTTTTTATTTATTTATTTTTTTTAAAATCATGAAACCAAAAATAAATGCAAAAGAGTAACGGGACCATGAAAATCAACAAATTTGTGTTGTGTTCACATATTTCATACCATGAAATGAAAGTTTGTCCAACTCTTTGATCGTCTTCCCCTTATTGATAGTGCGACATTATGACATGGTTTGGACAAATGTGTATGCATGTGTCTTATAGATGATTTAAAATTGAACCATGGTAGAATATGACTTTACATTATGCACCAAATACTCTCTCTACTTATATACCCAAAACAAACACTATCCAACCAAATTACCCACCCCTAATTTTAAAAAGAAAAAGGAAAAAAAAAAAAAAAAAAAAAAAAACCCGTAGGGGTTTCGGTGTCTTGATGGTAGTGGGTAGCCTGTATAACAAAGGAGGTGACCCCTTAGCAACACAGTAGCATAAGTATTGTGAAAATTTATATGTTACAGATTATAGATACCAAGGTCAATATGAAGGATGGTTTACAACTTATTTACAGAACACAGACATGGCAGTAGGTACAGGCATATAACAGAGTAGAGGTGCAACCATATGATGCCACTTTTTTTTTTTTTTTTGAGAATCCATATGATGCCACTTTAATTGTGCATTCACCAAATGAAGGTAGTTCTAAGAATGTTGATTTTTTGTGTTGTATGCTTGCATGCAGTAGAGGTGCGATCAATGAGTTCAAAGCAAAGCTAAGCCAATCAAAATTAAGGTCGAAGTTGAAAAGAGAAATTAACAAAACAAAAAACAAAGGTGAAAATTTGAGTTATAGTTATTATAGAATAACTGCTAAAGCTTATAAAAGTGGAGAATGGTAGACTGCTCGTCAGTGCAGCGATATCCTCATGAAGAATATATCAACCTCTTTACATTTAAAAGCGGAGGTTCATTTGGATACTTCTCTGTGTGTGAGAAAGTCAAAGCTAGCTCAACTGCATCCGCGTTTTATATAAAAATCCACAACAGTTTTGTGTCTCTCTATCTTTCTTCAGGGCCTTATCTGGTTAGTTATTACTATTAGTCTTTAATTATTATTTTTTTCTTTTTTTAAAATACTAAAATGGTGGGTGTGCTAAAAGACATGAAGAATAGAGAAAGGTGTGGTGTAAGTTTAGTAAATTAATGAGACATTAATAAGCTAACAGTAAAATAAGTTAATATGAACTTTTGGGTAACATTAAAAAAAAACTTAATGAAAGAGGTAAAAAAAAAAATGTTAAATGCAAAATTAGAGCGTTACTTGGCAAGACCTCATGCACTCCCACATGAGATCTCCGATTTATATATATATATATATATATATATATATATATATATTGATGATTATTCCTTTATAACTCCTAATCACTAATCAGCATGAGTCTAAAAAAACTTTGTGATAGGACTTTATCAAACGTACAAAATAAGCATATCTTTTTTTTATCTTTAAAAAAAAAAAAAGGATATTGCTATTGTGTTCATCCTTATAAGAATTTAAGCACATATTAAATTTTCATTATTTTTGACAATTTTTCTTTGATTCCTTTATAATTTATATATTGTGTTGGTTTAAATGAATTTTTTCTCAAGCTTTCAAAGAATGAACTTTAGATAAGATGTTCAACTTTTATACGCCAAGCATTGACTGTAAATCTTGTTCATGGAACAAATCAAGATAAGAAATTAAGAATATGGTCCATTTTGGTTGGCTTGATTTGTCTAGACATCAATTTTCTCTCTTGCCAAAAGTACGACTTTTAGGCGCAAGTTTCCTTGATTATTACTTGTATACAAAATTCCAAGATCATTAAATTGGAATAGGTCCCTTATTGACCTAACCAATTGGAATAGGATGAAATTTCTTCCCATCCACACTAAACGTTGTGTACACTCCAAATTTTTTCTGCATCTCATAATGATATGTTGTGGAAAGGTGTCATCCAAGTCTAACATGATTGAGAGTTGTAGTTGAGACTATGGCCCAGAAGCTTTACTATTCAATACTTTGCGAGAAAAATTAAACACTCATTTGATGTAATAGGAGACTATGGAATTTGACATTGTATATACTGGGATTTGTTCTTGATGTTGTGAAATTGTTGTAGGTACTAAAAACTTTAGGTTGATTAGTTGGCAAGTCATGTTCTTTAAGCATGAAAAGTCTACGATGGAAAACTTTTATGTTCTTACAATAAATGTTTTGGAGAGAAAATTGTTGGCCCCCTCATCCCATTGGGACCCCTCTATTTATACAAAGGAAAAAGGGTCCAATATTCCTGAGTATGACTTAGTTACATGGAATTTTTGTGCAATTGTGCCTACATTTCTTTTAAAAATTTAATTATAATTTTAAACTCTAATTTGGTGATTTTTATACGATTTTTGTGGTTTGATTTTTGATTTAGTAAAGACATATTAGCCAAAAGAAACGAAAGTAGAGCTATTAAAGAAATCTATACTTTCAGATTAGCAATTACCGATGGCCAATGCTGCATTGTCATTTGTGGTTGTGGAATGAATAAGCGGTATGTTGTTTGGGCGAGTAATTGAGGCCAAGCAATTAACCATATTAAAAGGGATTAGCAACCTTTTTCTTTCTCCTTTGCCATTTATGGTATGTATATGCCTTTTTCACATATGCTCAAGTGAAGTACCCATTAGGATTTCCCTTAATTATGATAAACATATTAATTTTTTTTAAAAGGAAGTTCTATATTTATTGAATGAGATATATATATATATATATATATGTCGAGGGCCATGTAGCTGAATTGGCACCTCCCCATACACAAAGTGTCTAGGGTTTAAGGGAGAAAATGTTCAAATTGTGGGAGTCAATGAGAAAAGGTTTAAGTTGTGGGGTTAGCATAGATACTGTAATTATTTCTAAATAAAAAAAAAGATATATAAATATAAATATATATATGTAAAGTTGTGATTTACAACTATGTGTTTTGTTGGCTTTTATTCCGTGCCAAATTTGATTGTAATTACTTTCAATTATTTATACCCTGTATTTGTTGTGGGAATTGATGTAAGGGGTGTGTGATAGAGAGTGTGTGAAGACTCAAGCAAAGTGGAAGCTGATGGAATCTCGCGGGTATGTCGCGACTAAGCTTCCCGCGAAGTGAAGCATGTGCCTTGCACATGCTGGAATGCAAAGAGTCAGGACAGATGGAGACAGCTGTCTCTCGCGAGTATCTCGCGGGTAAGGCCTTCCCGCGAGACACCCGCGAGACATGCTGTTCTGCCAGCCTGTACTGACTGACTCACACATTCTGCACCTATCCTATATAAACCCCCATTACCCACAAATGTTGAGGAATGCTTCAGAGAGAAAACCCTAGCCAAACACATTTGCAATTAGAGATTGTCATCCCCACCTTTCTCTATACACTTGCTTGTGGTATCTCCTCAACCCTTCCCTCTCCATTTCCACACCTTTGAGAGGTTGATAGCCCAAACACTTACCACACCTTTTGAGAGTGTTGAGTGACGTTTTGGTGCTGCTGGGAAGCATTGGAAGAAGCCAAGGATGGCAGATGCAACATGGAGCTTGTTGCGGGATCCGGAGAACTAGACAAGACACGGTTCCGAGAAGCCTTGTTGGAGTAGGAGCTTGGAGGGCTTAGGTGCATCGGGTAGATTAGGCTTGGAGGGTCTTTTGCTCACTCATGTATCCCAACTGATTGTCTAGTGGATCGATTTCCGCTTGGAGGGCGGCGGAGAGGTTTTTCGCCGAGTTCTTCGGTTTCCTCTTCGAAAACACGTCTTGGTGTTTTCTATGTTTGCATCTTTCTTCCCTACTCTTTTATATTCCATTATACTGCTGTGTTGCTTAGTTTATGGATTAGAGTAGCTTATTGATTATACGCTTGTGTTTACACGTTTCCGCACTTAGTATTAAGTTTGTGTAAAATCAACCAAGCCGTAATTTTAATTGGGGGTCTAAACAGCTCTTGTGTTTTTCAACACATTTTAGAGCTTTCAATATATATATATATTGTTTTCCTTGAGCTAAAGCAGTTGCGATGGATGTGTGGAGGGAATGGTTTTTTTTTTTAGTCCTTGAGTATTTTGGGTTGTTTCAAATGAGTAATGGCTCCTCTTAGGCTCTTAAAATTTTTGGTTTGTTGATTTTGCTATCTATAACTTGATTCTTCTTTACCTAATAAAGTTTGGAATTTTTTGTATGTATATTTTTTCTTCAAGAAAATGAATAGAAATCTACCTTCATGTTCATGCTCATGTTAATGTTCATATTTGTAAACCTAAATCATATTTAAGCCCCTAATTTTAAAAAGAAAAAGGGGGAAAAAAAAAACCCGTAGGGGTTTCGGTGTCTTGATGGTAGTAGGTGGCCTGTATAACAAAGGTGGTGACCCTTTAGATTCCTCTTTCTCTCTCTTTCAAATGTTTTGTCAGTCTTAGATTTTTTATTTTGGTAATGTATAGTGAAACAGTGCATTTTATATAACAATCCACAACATTTTTGTGTCTCTCTATCTTTCTTCAAGGCCTTATTTGGTTAGTTATTATTATTAGTCCTTAATTATTATTTTTTTGCTTTTTTTAAAATACTAAAATGGTGGGTGTGCTAAAAGACATGAAGAATAGAGAAAGGTGTGGTGTAAGTTTAATAAATTAATGAGACATTAATAAGCTAACAGTAAAATAAGTTAATATGAACTTTTGGATAACAGTAAAAACACTTAATGAAAGAGGTAAAAAGAAAAAAAATGCACAAATCAAAATTAGAGTGCCACTTGACAGGACCTCATGCGCTCCCGCATATGATCTCTGCTTTTGTATATATATTGATTGCCTAGAAATAATGTTAATAAGGCGCCTGATTTTATAGAATTTTGTGCGCTTTCAAGTTTTGACTTTAGCTTTCTCCAAAAAAAAAAATGTTTTGACTTTATGGTAGAGCATTCTTATAAAACACTTTATGGAAGAGGGTGAATTTTTTTTTTTTTTTTATGACAATCAACACAAAATCAAAAGGACAGATCTTCCCATTTCCAATAAAAAATTTATAGACTAATTTTTTTTTAAGGGTAATGTTAATGAGCGTCCTTAGGGTAATGGTTAATAATTCATTTTATGAAAGTTTTGACGCCACCTTCATGAGAAATAGAAAAAAATGCCAAAATATTAATTACTTTTTTTTTCCTTATAAAAAATTTCTTTAAATGAATTGTTAACCATTACCCTAAGTACACTTGTTAGTATTTCCTTTTTTTTAAATTATTCTTTAAGTAGTTGTTAATTTTCATTGCATTCTTATCCCTGCTTGTGTCCAACCGAATAATGTTAAGGACATTTCACAACTTTTGACATAATTCTCCATGTGATAAGTGGTAATTGACGGAAGTGTGGATCTATCATTTGATCTCAACCATTCACATTTCACCACGTAACAATTTGTGATAATAGTTGTGGACATTTTTTTTTTTATGTCCCTAGTATTTTAATAAAATCCAATGATAGACTTTCTCAATTAAAAAAATCTTAATATTTTTCTCATTTATATTTTCTTGTTTGGCTGAAAAGTGAGGATTGGTTTGACATCGGACCCACTCACATAAACGAGAAAATATACCATGTATCAGACGCATGATATACCACCTCCACATGAACGCATTGTCTCTCTGCCTAAAATTATTATTATATTCAAGAGTTAAGACATCAACTTTGAATTACAAGAGGAAATTATTTCGAAAATTATTAACAAATTTAATTACAAGTATCTAAGAAAGTAGCTTCCAATTATTTTATTCCTCTTCTAATTTTTGCCCGGTAATTGAAAGGAATCTGACATTGACATTGTCAATAGGAATGGCAACGGGTCGGGTTCGGGCCGGGTTTTTTCATACCCGGACCCGACCCGCGGGCCAAGACCCGCAGCCCAGACCCGGCCCGTTTACTAAACGGATTTTTTTTCCGGGGCCCGAACCCACCTCTGCCGGGCCCCGCGGGCTCCACGGGCCCCGTTGGGCCGTGGTACTTTAGGGCCCATTCTGTGGCTCAATCAAAAAAAAAAAAAAAAAAATTGTTTGCCTGACATTGATTTTCTCAGCCACCAAACAGCTGGGGAAAAAGAACATTTAAGAAAACCTATTATTTTCTCAGCAACCAACAGATCTAAACAATCCAAAACCAACAAAACCCATTATTTTCTCAGCAACCAACAGATCGGAAACCCATTTTTTTTTCATTACAATATTTTCCCACATCAAAAGTAAAAACAAGAATTAACATACAAACCCTAGGTCTGAACAATAAGACCCTACAAAATCAAATCAAACAAGCCGATCCTATTCAACCAAAAGCACTAAAACTAGAAATTACAAATTTGATTCTTTGAACAAAAAGAATGATTTTCATTACAAAAGCTTGAGTTCAAAACGAGGTGAGGGAGATGAGAGAGTTGCGGCCTTGTGAGGTGGAGGAGGGCCTGGCGAGGTGAGGGAGGAGCAGCGGCGTCTGCAGGCTGCGGCAAGGTGGAGGAGGGCCTGGCGAGTTGACGGAGGAGCAGCGGCGTCTGCAGGAAGGAAGAGGTGGAGAATGGAGCGGCGCCGGCGAGGTGAGGTGAGCAAGAAGCAACGGCGCCTGTGAAGTGAGTAGCAACGGTCTTGCTCAAGTGAGAGTGAGAGTGAGAGTGAGGGTGAGGGAGAGAATAGGAACGGCTTGGGAGAGAATGAGAGGGTGAGAAAATGGGTCTGAGGGCTTTAGGGTTAGAAAATGAGTATATTTATACTTAGGGTTTTTTTTTATTTTTTAATATTATATATACGGGTCGGGTTCGGGTCGGGTATGCCTAATACCCGGACCCGACCCGAACCCGATTCGGGTTTTTTAATAAAAACCCAGACCCGACCCTAATGTTAAACGGGTCGGGTAAAACCCGACCCATTAGGATCGGGTCGGGCCGGGTACCCGCGGGTCGGGTACATTTTGCCATCCCTAATTGTCAATGCTTATGTAGTCCCCTTTTTTTTCTTTTCTTTTTTTTTCTTTTTTTTTTTATGAATAATGCTTATGTAGTCTATAGTAATATGTAACATGTACAATCATTATCTGACCCTAAGATTATGGGCTCTTTTACATGAACATTGTCCTACGGGATTATATGTTTTTATTTTATTCTATTTTAAATCGCCATTACTTTATTGGTTTTATTAGTATACTATAGCTAGAACGAACAAGTTACTTAAAAACTAAAACGGCATACTGCGCCTGTTTGGTAGCAGATTTCAAATATTATTGTTCAAAATTATGTGAAAATTATGGTTTAAAAAGTGTTGAAAAAACACGTATTTAAAATAGTCATAATAAAAAAAAAAATGTGTTTGATACCATGTTTTAAATAACATATTTTAAAATGTAAAAAATTATAATTTTATGTTTAGTATGTGTGTGTGTGTGTGTATATATATATATATATATTTTTTTTTTTTTTTTAAGCTGATGAATATAGTAAAAGTATTATTATTATTATTATATTTGAAGAGAGAGAAAGTTCCCTTATGTGGTCTAATCAGGTGGGACCTAAAATTTTGAACATATTTATAAAAATGTCATTGAACAATGCTATTTGAAAATTAAAAACTGGTAGGAGGAGTTCTCTAAATTTAATGTTCAAACACTTTAAAATGAGAAATGTAACTCAAACACTCCTAAAAAATAATCTCCTATCAAACGCATTATTTTTTTTTTAGCCCCCACAGTTTTCAGTGGTTTGTCACGCTGCATCATTGTGAAACCAATTTAACTTTTTTGAATCCTTCATTGCAAACATCAAAGATTGATAAAGATGACAATACAACGTCCAAATATTGGTAGCTCGGATATAGTTGAAGGGAGAGGCTGTGCAGGATATTGGCCTCAAAATGCACAACTGGGAATAATATTGACATTCACTGTAAAATAACTTAAACCAACTTTTCCCTCAATCATACCAAATTAAAAGCGAAAAACAAAATTCATACCAACAAATAAATAATTAGGAAACCAAAATGAAACATTTTATAGTATGTTAAATAGGCCAAATTGTGAAGAAGTTATATAAGTTACCACTGTATCATAGCTGTAAGTGAAGTGCCTAATTCAAGGCTGAATTAAAGCTTGAATGCTTTTGACTTGCCTGCCTGAGTCGAATTGGGTATATATCATTTCAGATATCACTTTCCAGCTACTGAGAGAGACCTGATATACGGACACTAGAAAAATAAATACACGGGATTTTCTTTTTACTAGCTACTGATAGAGAGACCAGATCAGGCCTGCTCTTCTCAATCGTCTTAAAAAATTAAAAAAAAAAAAAAAAAAATGGAAAGAGCAATAGAAAATGAATAATTTTATTTATCTAAACTAGTTTAAACTAGTTTAGAGAAAAAATCTTCAAATTTCTCATATATATATCTTTTTTGGATGTGAATTTTAGAAATCTAATCATTGAATTTCATGCTCCTTGTGTTCTTAACATACATATCAAATTTTGTTTAAATTGGATGTTATTTACTATTCGATTAATAACCTATTTTTTATACAGGATTTTGGATCACAAAAACTTAAAATTTTAACATTTGTTTGATAATATAGTAATTGATTTTTGATATTCTTGAAATTTTACAAGCATGAAAGATATAATAAGAACATGTAATTTAACGGTTAAATTTTCAAAATTCACACCTAATATAAAGTGTAGGGACCGGTTTCGAGCGCTCTCCGCAGATCGAGAGAGTGGACCCAAGCCCAGCTAACCCTCCAATGAATTTATAGAGTATGGGTTCAAGAGCTAGGCCCTAGTAAGGAATGCAGTGGCCATGCATGGTTGTACGTGAATGCTAATAACTTAAATGTGGGTTGGAATGCACAATAAGGCTCCTCGGACGGATCTTATGGAGCTTGAAGTTCTTATTATCTCTTTTCAGAAAGATTACAAGGGTTGAGAGAATATGAGTTGCTACAGTATTTCTTTTCTCTGGTTTTTCGTCCCTCCTCCCCCTCAAGAGGGACTTCTTACATTATATACTTCTCTCTCAGTTGATCTTACCCCTACATTTGTTGATCAACCCGGCTTCCACTTGAGAGCCTGTCCCATCAGCCGCATTCCTATTCCTCCTGTGGGTTGCAGCGCCCAAGACGACACTGTTCAGAGGTCCTATCCTCATTAATGCGGCCAGGACGTTAGTTGAGGGAATTTAATGTGGAGGTGGCAGTTCACCTGGGACTTGCTCCTCCACCATGCTTCCATGTCTGGTGTTTGGCACCTGCTATTTGCTCCTTGGATGCTTGGGGAGATTCCCCGTAAGGGTATGCTGTTTGCCCACTTTCTGACCTCGGTCGCCCGAGGATGTAACCATCCTCGGCAATTCTCCTTGGGCCCTGGGCTCTACACTTTCGTCCTCGGACCTCGGACGCGTCCTCGGCGTGGGCCTCTGGGCCTAGTCTGAAGTGGGCCGGGGTTGCTTGACTTATTCTGGCCCCACATAAAGATATATGAAAAGTTTAAAAGGTTTCTCTTTAAATTAGTTCAACATTATACTCTAGCCCAAAATAGCTAGTTCCAAAGCCATACACTCCCATTCCCTACAAATAATAGCTAGAAATAATATTAATAAGGCACCCCATTTTATAGAATTTTGTGGGCTTTCAAGTTTTAACTTTATGGAAGAGCGTGATTCTTGGTCACGATAGTCTCTTTTTTTTTTAAGAGAATTAGCATCAGTATGTGTAAAATTTTGCAAAATAGAAAAAGTAACTGATTTAACACATTTTGAACAAAAAAAAAAAAAAAACACCCACATCAGTAGGTGTAAAATTGTGCATAAATGCACAAGATCTACAGTAACCGTGCAAATATGCACGGTTACTGTAACTCTTGCATTTAATATTTTAATAATTTTTTATTTGCTTCTTTTTTTCTCTCTCTTCTCCCTCTGCAAAACTAACGCATTTTCTCCCTCATCATGTTCTTTCTTCCTCTGATACACACACTCCTACAGACACAAAATAAAAAGTCAACCACAAAATCAACAACAAAATCAACCATTGGAACAAAATCATCGGATCGGTGATCAGTGATCGTGGATCGTGGATTGCAGAGGCGATTTGGATCGGTGACGTGGATTAGTGATCAGTAATAGTTGGATTAGTGATTGGTTATCAGTGATGTGGATCGGTGATGTGGATTGGTTCTGGGTTTTGATGGAGATCGGTGGATTGGAGAGGCATTGTGGTACTTGTGATGCTTGTGATGGCTGTGGTGTTGATGGAGTGCTTGTGATGGTGCTTCTAGGTTTTGTGGGTTGACGGAGATCGGTGTTGATGGAGTGCTTGTGATGGTTATGGTTTTGATGGAGTGCTTGTGATGGTGCTTCTGGGTTTTGACCGTGAGAGAAAGACGAAGAAAGAAGAGGAAGAAAAGAAAGAGGAAATGATAGAGAGATAAGGAAAAAGAAAGAAGAAGAAAGAAGAGGAAGAATAGGAAAAAGAAATGAGAGATAAAATAATATTAAAAAAGAATATAAAAATATTATTTATATAAAATATAGTGTATAATAGATAGACTGATGTGGGTGTTTTATAAAAATAGGTGTGTAAAATAGAAAAAGTAATATTTTTGGTGCAAAATAGATGATATGTTTGCATCCACTAATGTGGATGCTCTAACGCCAATCACAGCAACTTGTTTCCAAAAATAAAAGGACAAATATTCCAATAAAAAATCCATATGCTATATATATATATATATATATATATATATATATATATATATATTTGCTAGTTATTCTTCATATAGTAGTTGATTATCATTGCATTCTCAGCTATGCTTGTGTCCAAAAATCCAATGACAAACTTTCTCAATAAAAAATCTTCATGTTTTCTCATTTATTCTTTAGATGTTAGCTCGTTAGTCACCATTATGCTCGCCGCTCTTATGTTCGAGTTCCCATGATAAATT